>JAVTVY010055412.1:0-28837 GCA_036873755.1 Hanleya hanleyi
AAATTCCACCCCCCCCCCAGGATAAACTTTGAATGGTCCCTAACTTTATTCTTTTTACACCAATGCAGAGTAGTGAGGTAGCAAGTTTCTCTCCATTAAACAGGGAATCGATTGATAACAGTTTTGTTAAGCTATCTTGCATCATGACGTCACTCGGGAGTCCTCTCCAAATTCCCAATAAAATATTTTCTAAATACACAATTATGGTTCCTTTACTAAGTTATTCAATGTAATGAAATTCACATAATTGTGTCAAGCTATTGCCATCGGTACTGTATATGGGGATACGGACAAAACCCCAGCGGACAAAACACCAAGGGACAAAACCCCAGCGGACAATACCCCAGTGGACAAAACCCCAGCACAAAAATCCCCAGAACAAGAAAAGTGGACAAAACCCCAGCCACTTCATTTTTTTATTTTCTTTTTGTTTTTTTGATGTTATTGTTTTTGTTTGGGTTTGAGTACTTTTCAGTGCTTATGACAAGATTTACTCATAGCTACAGTTTGCCTATAAAACAGAGATCAAATGTTGATGTGTCATTAGATCACCATGGAAATTATACGTAATAACAAAGGTGGACAAAAGTTATGCTATCTTGGTCATATGTATACCAAGAAGGCTAACAGTTCAAAGACTATACGATGGGAATGTTCTAAAAGAGCATCACTCTCATGCCAGGGAAAAGTCACAACTGACTTGGACTGACTTGATCATTGTCATGCACCAAGTGGTTTTGATCTCGAAGCTGCTCGTCTCCGACAGACCCTCCTGGCCAATTCAGCCGCCAACAGAGCAAGTACCAGCCAGGTTCTGATTGATCACATGAATGGGATGAGTGCTGGGGGAAGACAGGCTCTTGGTCAGTTAGACAGCGTCAAAAGAAGTATCCGCCGGAAAAGACAAGCTACACGACCGCCGGCGACAGAAGATGGCCTGCGTCATATAGCCCATTACCATACCTAGTACATGGACGGGACATTCGATACTGCACCAGCTCTGTTCGAACAGATGTATGTCATCCGTGCCCCGCTCGGAGATTCGGCCATTAGCTGTGTATATGCCTTCCTGACGAGCAAATCCCAAGAAACGTACGAAGAGGTACTGATTGCAATTTTGGACAAGGCCGAAGAGCTCAACATCGCTATGGACCCAACAACGATTATTACTGACTTTGAGCAAGCAGCAATGAACGCCATTAACGTGACACTGGGACCACACGTTACTCTAAGAGGATGCTTCTTCCACCTTACACAGAGCACCTGGCGTAAGATTCAGCGGGTTGGTCTCACACAACAGTATAAGGATGACGATGAAGTAAAGCACTTCTGTGGAATGCTGGACGGGCTAGCCTTTCTTCCGCTTGATCAAGTCCAAGAAGGAATGAATTACCTACGTGACAACACACCGGACAATTTTGAAGAACTGGTAGATTATTTCGACGCAACTTATGTGTCAGGTATGTCATGAGCCTATTTATTTATTTTTTTGTATTTGAAATTATGAGATAGTAAATTTAATCATTTAAAACTTTTTTGTACCGTAGAGTAAAATGTGAACTAAATAAAACAAAAAACTTGTGATTTAAATCCCAAAATAAATGTTTGTGTTTTTCAGATACATTCCGTCGAATTTCTAACAGAAACGGACCGCTGCGCATGAGAAGAATCCATCCTTTATTCCCCCCAGAGAAATGGAACGTTCACACGGCTACCATAGAGAATGAAACCCGCACCATCAATTTATGTGAGAGTTGGAACCGTTCCTTCAAGCAGTTTGTAGAGTATTCCCTTCCAACCGTATGGGCTGCCATCGAAAACTTAAGGAAGGATGCGTGTATCGCTTCTACACATTTGGCAAATGATGCGGTTGGACAGAGGTGGAAGAAGCGAGTGCAGCGAGCTACAAAATACCTACAGTAAAGACTACGCAATCTGTGCGTTGACTTGGACAGCGGTCGTACGTAAGACCTTGGAAGAAACCATGCGAGGCCTTGGACATAACATCAGACTATATTAGATAGACTTCAGCTAGAAAGAAAACTCCAATGCAAATGTCACATTTTGTGTGTAAATATTGATTACAATACAAATATTGGATCTTAATTCCAATAAAAAATATATAGATAAAATCTCTGCTGTATGGCTAATATAATTTTTTTGTCCGACTGGGGTTTTGTCCGCTGGGGTTTTGTCCACTGGGGTTTTGTCTGCTGGGGTTTTGTCTACTTCGGGGTTTGGTCCCTGGGGCTTATCCTACACCCCTGTATATCATTGCATGAAAAGTACAGGCTATATAAGGTTTCTCACTACCATAGAGAATAGAATATGTGAACAGAAAGTATCTGTCAAAATTATACATTTTCAATGTCTACTAACTGTTTATCTAAGATTGTCAAACATCTGACTTCAGCAATACTTGATAAAAATGTTTTATGACTTGATATGTATATTTCATTGATTTCTTTTATCTCTTGTTAATTTTAAAGCAACACCAAGGGTTATCTTGATTATCGTTGTGGGTGTGTGGGTGGGGGCGTGGGTCATCTCATAATTACAATTGCAATTTACATGTTTTCGCACAGTATGTTCTTGGTAATCTACCACTTTTAATAAGATTTGTGGATACAGTGTTCTATAAATTACTCTTTACAGGTCACTGATTTTCCATCTCTTGAAAATTTCAAAACTATTTAAGGGGTCATCTAAAATTAACATTAAAATTGTCACATCAACAGTATGTTCTTGGAAACCTACTTGTAGGGTTTAATATCACACAGGAAAATGCCCACAAACATACCCACTCTCCAGATATGTTCTGACCCTACAACAGAGTGTGCATAGGACATCACTATATGTATTCATGTACCTCAAAGCAGTTGTTTCGGATATTTTGGGGAGTATATCTTCTGTATATCAAAAGCATAACTCTCAACAAGGGTCAAGCTTAATCATCAATGCAATTAATATTAAAGGTGAACTGCAAAGCTTTTAATTTTATCTAACTTGTTGCTTATATACATCTTGTTTTATGTGACATAACTTTTATACGTTTTTGGGCAAACATAGTTTGCAAAATTGTACTAATAACAATATTTAAGTTATCCTGTTATAAATCCGTCTTGAAAACTTGCATCGCTTGTCTTTCTTGGTTTGTAGAACGTTATGACGTTATAGTGGTCCCCTTCATTCAAGTTTTATTCAAATGTGACGTCATGCTACGTCGGATGAATGAACGAGGACCACTATAACGTCATGACGTTCCAAAAACAACGGGAGGCAAGCGATGACGTTTTTAAAAGTTCTGGCTCTCGGTATAAGTTTTGACTTCTCATATACCCAAAATAAAACAATAACCCACAGAACTATTACCACACATAATTGTAACAACTATAGAAGTTCTTGTTTTATGACATTTTAACAGAACATTGAAAAGCTTTTCAGTTCACCTTTAATGATATATAATCTCCAATATTATGATCTCGCTTGTCCGCACATATGTGCTGTTATACAGTATTATTACGGTTTGTTGATGGTGTCAGGGCTGAATTATCGCTTCTAGTGATGTTTCTCCTATAGCGCTGTTTAATAGCACTGTTTCTTCCCTATTGTCGTTTGTAGTTTCCAAGATCCATAAGGTCCAAGTTCTGTACAGAATTATTACTATTTTTCACCAAATGTATCAGGACAGAGTTCTCGCTTCTGGAGTTCTGTAGGTATTGACATATATCAATCTTAATTCGAGATTTATCTGCTTAGACCCATTTCATATGTATGCTGTTTCGTTCATTGTCTTTAATGAACTTGTGAAAAGGGCTATATTATAAAGCGCCTCCACTCGAATTTTCTCAAATTTGATGATACATATCGCATGCTAATAGCAAAATACGAGCGTAGCGTACAAGATCTATGGCGGTACGTTTCGTAACTTGTGTCTAATTCCGCTTAACCCGGGGCTAGGGGCCGTATGAACCTATATATTTCAATATCCTCATAGTTTTCATATCAACAGGCATAATCAAAGCGTGACTGAGATAAATCATACTCTAGATAGCGACTTTACAACGTATGTCATATGGATTAATAATACTGATCAGTGATGCGGATTTGATATTTTTGGAATATCATGATGTCTTGCTGGCATCATTGAAAACTGTTGACCGCTGATGTCTTGCAGGAAATCGGCCTAGTTTTACGTATATTATGATTTATCGTATTAACTTAGCGCCAATGTTATTATATGAATCAGGCCATTAGATTATAGACGCGGAAATTCTTTAATGGACGACGGCTGAATACTGAATGACGGACTAGACGCTTGTATTCCACAGTTTCCAAGGTCGATACTAAATTCGAGATTCATCTGCTTTGACACATTTCATGAGTACTATTGTGATGTCTGATATTCAGTAGTTTGAATATAATATGATAATTACCTGCTATATTGTTATATGTAATAAGATGTCAGACACTCAGCTAGTTGACACGAGAATACTTGTGATTCCAGGTGTCTCTGGTGTCATAACAGCTTTCCTGTCTAAACTTGATTATTTAGACAGCAATATGTCTTGGTGTTGATTGTGTGTATTTGTGAAATTATATGTCAGAACCTGTTTTCAACCAGCTGTGTACTAAGTTTCCAACTGTGAATTGTAGGTTTGTTTAGTATTGCTATTGTTTTCCTCATGCATAAATATAGTAGGACTGTAAATGGAAATCATTCCAGTGCACGGATGCACCGACACTGAGGACCAGTTAGTTTAGGCTCCATATCCAACCGACTGTGAATTGTTATATGTTTGTATCGTTACTTGTCCGTACAGTAAAGTTCGTATATTGGAGTTAAACATATAGGCGACTTGTGTTTCATTTCATCAACGTACTTCCCAGAAGAAACGCATCCCTATATTTGGTGGAGAAGAGAGGCCTGTTACATATACTTTGTAACAGTCGATCCATAACGGTACATAGCTCTACCTTGCTACCCCAAATTCAACATGATCAACGAATTACAGCAGCTACTTTCGGCACTTCTCCAGGGCACTCATCTTGGACTGCAGTGGAATATCAACGATGAAGGACCATCAGTCTGCTTAAAGGTTAAATGGAGTAAAGGTACAGTTGACTTTTCAAAAACTTTCTCCCCATCAAAACTTCGAAAATCCCCCTCAAGCTATCGCCGAGACAGAAATCGAATGGAAACTTATATTAGTCGGAGAAAAACGCAGGAACAAGCGTGCACAGATACTCAACGTTCTGAAGTTGATATTCATCAAACTGTTATTCCACCAGTTAATACCCATGTGAAATCGTTCACTGTGACAGAAACTACACCGGTACCCGTGAATGTATCTTCACAAACAGAAACTAAAGAATTCAAAGATATTGGTGTATTATGTGAGATACAGACATCTACAGAGACGAAGGTAACTCAGACATGCCATTTGACCACATCTACATCAACACAGGTGGATCATATTTCTCGTGATAGTGGTTGCCAAACAGATGCAGTAGGACTACCCCACGCCACATCTGCTGTTTCTCCAGTCATCTCTCCAAAACCTGATATTTCCTCAACAGAACCGGCACCAGCAACCCGAATAACTGAGAGGATACCGAAACGCAGATATTTCTGTGGTTCAGACAACTTTTTGGTTAAATGGAGAAATCAGCCCAACCGGTGCAATGAATGGATATCCAAGGATGACCTCGATTCCAGTGGTTTGGAATATTTGGCAACCCATGAACACCAAATTCGAGGATCGCGAGGGCCAACATGTACACAGAATGTTCGCACTTTTGCTGATTCGGCCATGATCACACCAGCGAACGACCCAGCAGACAATCCTCCTGCGACAATAAAAGTGCGGTACCAACCCATAACACCAAAAGGCCTTCAAATATTTAAAACAATGAATGTGGTTAGAGACTTTCCTGCTAAGACCACACTTAACAGTGTAAGTCAGGACATCATGTGTACTTATGAGAGTATTGACTATCCTATTCGATATATAGATATTCGGTCGATTTCTGATAACCTTGGTCACCAGCGAGAATTTCGACCACACATGTATGTGCGATCATTGCAAGACAATTTGAAGGACTTGAAGATTTCAGGATTTGAAGATGTGACATTGTCGTTTGTCATTCAGTTTAAAAAAATGGAATACACTTAAATTTGACGGAGCAAATTTCTCGTAACGGTAGGGTAATATTGTAAAGTGCAGTTAAAGTATATTTTATTTTTAAATTTAATTCAGTATACAACATGTACAAAAGTACCATTTTCATTGCCAAGTTTAAACTGTAGATATGTGCTTCTAAGTTGTCAACAGTTCTTTCTTTATAGAGACACGGGACGTGTCTAAATGAACCGGGAGGGAAATATTGTGATGTCTGATATTCAGTAGTTTGAATATAATATGATAATTACCTGCTATATTGTTATATGTAATAAGATGTCAGACACTCAGCTAGTTGACACGAGAATACTTGTGATTCCAGGTGTCTCTGGTGTCATAACAGCTTTCCTGTCTAAACTGGATTATAGACAGCAATATGTCTAGGTGTTGATTGTGTGTATTTTTGAAATTATATGTCAGAAGCTGTTTTCAACCAGCTGTGTACTAAGTTTCCAACTGTGAATTGTAGGTTTGTTTAGTATTGCTATTGTTTTCCTCATGCATAAATATAGTAGGACTGTAAATGGAAATCATTCCAGTGCACGGATGCACCGACACTGAGGACCAGTTAGTTTAGGCTCCATATCCAACTGACTGTGAATTGTTATATGTTTGTATCGTTACTTGTCCGTACAGTAAAGTTCGTATATTGGAGTTAAACATATAGGCGACTTGTGTTTCATTTCATCAACGTACTTCCCAGAAGAAACGCATCCCTATAGTACTCAGCGCTGTCTTCCGTAGTTACCAAGGTCCGTAAGGTCCGTGTTCATTATTATTACTGCTTTATCATATGTGTCAGAACAGAATTCTCGCTTATGGAGTTCTGTAGGTATTGAAAAATAGCAATCTCAGTTCGAGGTTTTCTGTTTTGACACATTAACATAGCCACGTTACTGGAGTTTTCGACCCTGAATACTGATTTTACCTACAAGTGGCCATATGCTCACATGATCTTGTTCGTATGTCTTTCGTATAACGATTCTGGCATGATGCGAGACATACATCAGAATAATACCGCTGAGATCCATAGTAGTGTTAAAGTAGTAAGAATACTCTTCATCAGCCGTGCCTATACGAATTCCTAGCTCCTGTTAACGACGGACCTCCAGTACAGAAGAGAGACAACAATAAAGACGGCTTGGCTCCACTATAAGAAACAGCGCTGTTTAAGAAAACACATGAAATGTGTAAATCCGATAAAATCGAATTGAGACTAGTATTTTTCAGTACCTACAAAAGATCATCAGCGAAAATTTTGTCCCGACACCTTTGATAATAAAACAGTAATAATTCTGTACAGAACTTGGGCGTTATGTACCTTGAAAACCACAGAAGACATTAGAAGAAATAACACTGGTAAACAGCGTACACATGAAATGTGTCAAAGCATATAAATCTCTGAGATTGGTATGTTTCAATACCTACTGCAGAAATATCTCAAGGAGCGATAATTCTACCCTGACACCATGTACGAAACAGAATAAGAGAGATAATAATATTGGAGATTATATATCATAAATATTAATAGGACAGTCCCGAGATGGAGGTCTCTAACGACAAAAGGCGAGACACGACTTTATGATCCATGTGGCGTCACGCCGAGGTTAGGCAGCGAACCATTTCTTAACATTGGAATGCTGTATTATTTTATGCAGGGACATGTACATGCGATGATTTGTGTTTGCAAATGCCTCTTTAAATCCGAGACAATAACCTCTTCAAAATTGTTAGAATATTTTGTATTTTGAAAGCCACAATGCTAATTATTTTACGGGTTTTTGGTAAAACCAATGTTAAAGTATTACCCAGTGCATAACCTTGACCTGGCGTCATGTGGGCAATGGCGTCCTTTTGCGCCTATCATGACCACCAGGATGTGGGTATGCCTTCTCGGAGGGTTCTCTGCTGAAAATGGAGTTCGCCAAGGAGGAATTCTGTCATACATACATGAACTCGACATAAAAATATCTCGGTCCAATTTAGGATGTAATGTAGCCGGAGTTTTCTTCAGCCACGCTGAGGACTTATGCCTTATTAGTCCCTCTGCTAAGGGCCTTTAGAATCCACTTGATATATGATATTTTTGCGACTGACAATAATATTGCCTTCATCATTAAGAAATGCTTATGCATGTGTTTTCGTCCAATAAAGTTCAATGACCTGAGAGCACACTCTGTTAAACTGTCTGGCTCAGAGCTGAATTACGTTGACAACGCCAAATATCTTGATCATTTTATCTTTAACGATCTCACTGACAGTTATGATATGTCTGTGCAAACTAGAACATTATGCATTCGTGCCAACATTTTGGCTCGAAAGTTCTATATGTGTCTCAAGATGAGAAGAAGCAACTTTTCTCGTCGTACTGTACCAGTATCAATTACAGCCATCTGTGGTCTTCGTACTCGTCATGTAACTGGAAAAAACTGCGTGTCACATACAACACCGTATTTCGCTGGTTATAGTGCACTACCCGCGCAATTGTAGTGCTACTTACATATTTGGGATTAACTCTGTACCCAGCTTTAATGACGTTATTCGACGCCAGATTAATTCTCTACGGAACAGACTTATGAGTAGTATACAGCGAGCAGAATCCATCGCATTGACCTCTGACCTCGGAAATTTGCATATCACGTGACAGAGGTCAAAGGTCAATGAGTGCACTTGAGCTGACCTGTATCCTTTCATTCCGTCTCTGACCTTGGATCATGTTTAGACATGTTAGGGCTGGGGTTTTTCCATCACGGGGAGTGCGCATGTTATACAGCCGTGATATAGACTCTCATTGACCTGGCGTAAGAATCTGGCGTCGAGGTCAAGTGCATTATAGTACGGGCGAAAACCGGCAAAAGAGTGCGCCGTCTCAAAAAGGACGCCGTCTCATGTGGAGGTCATGCGGACGTCACGTGATGGTCAAGTGCATGGGGCATGTATTCCTCCGCAGTGATGTGGTCTGGCGGTGATGCAGTCTGCCTCCGCGGACAGAAATTAGTCCCCAGACAATACGCTGCATGGACCGATTGGGCCGAGTGAGGTGTCGGAGTGAAGCGCTCCTCCAGCACCATATGGAATGCATGTACAGACTTGTATCTGGGTGTTTTCCATCATGCGGCGGTCACGTGATTAGGAGTGCATGTACGGACTTGTATGCCGTCCATTCATTTGAGTCGGGGACTTGGAGTCCCTACGAAAGGATTTTGCAAGTCATGGGTGGGTGTATGTAAAATGAGGATTTGTTTCGAAAATATAAAAAGCGAAACACGGACTTTACCCCTACAATAGAGGAAAACCCCTATCAACCCTATCCCAAAGGGCTAATATCGGTCCCCGGGCTTATCGGGGTCTACCTATCAAGTCAATCGGGTGGGTGCATGTAAAATGAGGATTTGTCTCGAAAATATAAAAAGCGGAACACGGACTTTACCCCTACAATAGAGGAAAACCCCTATCAACCCTATCCCAAAGGGCGAATATCGATCCCCGGGCTGATCGGAGCCTGGGTGCAGGGTGGGTGTATGTAAATTTAGGATTTGTCCCGAAAATATAAAAAGCGGAACACGGACTTTACCCCTACAATAAGGGAAAACTCCTATCAGTCCTATCCCAAAGGGCTAATATCGGTCCACTGGCTTATCGGAACCTGCTCAGAGAGGTAGGGTGGGGAGTGGGTGCATGTAAATTTAGGATTTGTCCCGAAAATATATTGGATTGGACAAGAGTCTTCTTGAATTGTAAACATACCCAACGCGGCTCCCCCAGCGTGGGTATGATGTACTGGAGGGGAGAATAAACCATATGAAAAGAAAAAACATGTTGTTGTTCTCTCATCTCTCATCCTTGATGTTGTTGTTTTTCTTTCATCTGTGTATATCATGGCGTCAAGGCGTTATGCTAGGGCGTTAAGGCGTAACGGCGGGCGTTAAGGCGTAACGACGGAAGCTCGGAGCTCGGGATGGACTAGTCGGGGATGAGGCAGGCGGGAGCTCGGAGCCCCAAAACTGTTGCTTTCTATACTACTCCTAATCCCCCACCCTACCACTCTCAGCAGGCCCCGATAAGCCAGGGACCGATATTAGCCCTTTGGGACAAGGTTGATAGGAGTTTTCCCCTATTGTAGGGGTAAAGTCCGTGTTCCGCTTTTTATATTTTCAGGATAAATCCTCAATTTACATGCACCCACTCCCCATCCTTCCTCTGTCGGCAGGCTCCGATAAGCCCCACTAGACGTGGTTGATAGGAGTTTTCCTCTATTTTAGGGATAAATTTCGTGTTCCGCTTTTTATATTTTCGGGATAAATCCTCAATTTACATGCACCCACTCCCCCACCCTACCTTTCTCAGCAGGCCCCGATAAGCCAGGGACCGATGTTAGCCCTTTTGGACAAGGTTGATAGGAGTTTTCCCCTATTGTAGGGGTAAAGTCCGTGTTCCGTTTTTTATATTTTCGGGACAAATCCTAAATTTACATACACCCACTCCCCCACCCTACCTCTCTCAGCAGGCCCCGATAAGCCAGGGACCGATATTAGCCCTTTGGGATAGGGCTGATAGGAGTTTTCCCTTATTGTAGGGGTAAAGTCCGTGTTCCGCTTTTTATATTTTCGGGACAAATCCTAAATTTACATGCACCCACTCCCCACCCTACCTCTCTGAGCAGGTCCCGATAAGCCATGGGACCGATATTAGCCCTTTGGGATAGGACTGATAGGAGCTTTCCCTTATTGTAGGGGTAAAGTCCGTGTTCCGCTTTTTATATTTTCGGGACAAATCCTAAATTTACATACACCCACCCTGCACCCAGGCCCCGATCAGCCCCGGGGGATCGATATTCGCCCTTTGGGATAGGGTTGATAGGGGTTTTCCTGTATTGTAGGGGTAAAGTCCGTGTTTCGCTTTTTATATTTTCGAGACAAATCCTCATTTTACATGCACCCACCCGATTGATTTGATAGGTAGACCCCGATAAGCCCGGGGACCGATATTAGCCCTTTGGGATAGGGTTGATAGGGGTTTTCCTCTATTGTAGGGGTAAAGTCCGTGTTCCGCTTTTTATATTTTCGAGACAAATCTTCATTTTACATACACACACACATGACTTGCAAAATCCTTCCGTAGGGACCCCAAGTCCCCGACTCAAATGAATGGACGGCATACAAGTCCGTACATGCACTCCTAATCACGTGACCGCCGCATAATGGGAAAACCCAGATACAAGTCTGTACATGCATTCCATATGGTGCTAATTTCTGTCCGCGGAGGCAGACGGCATCACCGCCAGACCACATCACTGCGGAGGAATACATGCCCCATGCACTTGACCATCACGTGACCTCCACATGAGACGGCGTCCTTTTTGAGACGGCGCACTCTTTTGCCGGTTTTCGCCCGTATTATACTGCACTCGACGCCAGATTCTTACGCCAGGTCAATGGGAGTCTATATCACGGCTGTATAACATGCGCACTCCCCGTGATGGAAAACCCCCAGCCCTAACATGTCTAAACATGATCCAAGGTCAGAGACGGAATGAAAGGATACAGGTCAGCTCAAGTGCACTCATTGACCGTTGACCTCTGTCACGTGATATTCAAATTTCCGAGGCCAAAGGTCAATGCGAGGGATTCTGCTCGCTGTATACTACTCTTATGTCGACAGAGAACTTCTTACTTACAACTTTGCGGCTTTCCGATTTGTCTCAGACTTCGCGTTTAGTTTGTCATTGGTCTCGCCAAATCTATGTAACGCGCTATTAATTTGTCTTTTGGCTGCAATCTTATTATTAATTTGTTCATTTTATAAATCATGTGTCTGAAATAAATAAGTATTATTATTCTATTGAAGGGTTCTATCTCGGGGCTGTCCTATTTTACTGATGGATTATAGGCTTGGCCCCTGATGAAAGATATTCCAGGGATATACATAATTTATGCTCCCAAAAAATATCTGAAACAACTGCTGTGAGGTACATGAGTACTTATAGTGATATTATAATAAAACTCCTATACTCAGGCTGTTGTGGGATCGGGACATACCAGGAGAGTGGGTATGTTTATAGACATGTTTTTGTATTGCAGTGATCTATTTAATGCTGTCAGAAAATTAGATAAATAACTGATGTAAAAACTGACACTCTTTCACCAATGTTGTACCTTTGTGCCACTCTGCGTCTTCCCGTATGTTTTGTGGATATTTTGAGACGATCCCCCATTACAATTTTAAACTAATTTGCACGTTTGACAAAACAATATACAGCAACGACGTCAAATGACTCTGAATGTCTAAATCACGGAACTAGATTATTTTTGGTGGCTGACATCCAAGAAACCCGTCCTCTAATGCAGTAGTCAGTGTTTTATACCTAATATCCTATGGTGAATGACGCTCGTTATATTGAGGATTTAAAAGGTAATCCCATCAAATCTTTGCCGAAGTATTTGACCGATGACTAAATTCGACGTAAGAACCATTTTTAGCTATTTAACAACTAAGTATTTCACCATAAAAAAAACTTTTGACATAGTTTTCAGTGTGTTTGACGCAATTTAATTGTATTTTGGAGATGGCCCCTCTGTGACGTCACAGATCAATGCCGTAATAATACTTTTTGATATTAGACGATTGAAGAACCTCTGCGCAATCAATTGACACCATACATTTTGCCATATGCCTCATACCAGGGAAGATATAGTCATTTTAATACGTATACTCCCATTTTAAAAGTAGAAAGATGCAATCCAATTTTTCTTGTATTTCCTATTTTTTTCAGCATACGGCAATACTTTTCACCACCACATCCTACCTCATCTGAAAGAAGAGAATCCAAGCTTCCAAATGATATATAGTTTGCCTCTGTGTACGGGGGGTGCATTTTTACTCCTATTACTCCCAAAATAAGCCGTTTTTTGCCAATCGCCGCTCGTCTAAGATAGGAGCAAGAAAACAACAGGGGGACCCCTCCCCCATGCCAGTTAGGATTAAGTAAAATGCTACGGGACGTGCGTCTTGCCTGAGACTGAGTCAGTATTTGCGTTGTAAATCTAGTACGAACCCACGAGACGTTTAAGAGGAACCGATGGCGTTGGATGACTTTTAGTCCAGTGAATTTGTAGAGCGGTAGGTACAATGTACCATGATAGGCTGGATCGATGTCTTTGCCTCTCCTCGTCTGACCTTCCGTCATCGGCAGAGAGTCCTTCGTCCTGGACTGGTTCCGTAGAGCGATGACAGCCACAACGTCAAAGAAGACACCCCCGTCCAAACCACCCAGGAGGGCCACGACAATGACGACAACAATCAATGTGTGAGATTGGACAGTCAGCAACGGTCGCCCTCTCTCCATGTCTGAGCGAAGATTCGATTCAGCCTTGTTGAAGTGTCTCTCGCTTCGGCATCGTTCGGCCTTCGGCATGCGTTCCGCCATATAATCTGCCTTTCTGCGCTTCATCACGGACAGTATTAACTCCACGTCGTAAACGGGCCTCCCGGGGGTTCTCCTTGAAGATCTCCCAGTTGATACACCTTGAGTTGACGCGGTAGTCGGCATGTGATCACAAAGTGTTCGTCACTTCAGTTGAGGCGGTATGATTTTTCGAAGTTGTCATTCGCTTTGCTAATCTGCACGTGAAAAGCGCTTGCTATCTGCAATTTTCTAGATAATTAGACAACTCGGTGGTGTCAAAGAAGTCAGGATCACTTTATCTGCTGTTTGGTGACATATTAAATATCTTTGACTGTCGTAGATCGGTTGGGTGATACCGTTCACTCAAAATTTATTTCATACGGTTATACAGTAACAGACTTGTCAACGAAGGATGGAGCATGTAATTGAAAATATACTGCAATGTTTGCATCAGTATTCTCAAGCTGAAATATCTATCGTTTCCCCATGAAGTGAGTAGTAGGAGAAATGGTGAATTATGTCATCATTAAATATGCTGACGATTATTGCGGTTCGTTGGACTAGAGAAGTGAACATAATTAAATCGCACGGAGTCTTGCACTCGGTTTCTCTACGCATTAATGACAGTGGTGTTCTAAATCTTAGGTAATAGAAGACAGTGAGGTATGTAATCGTGGATATGATATTAAACAAAAAAGGTTTTGCTACACTGTCAGAATGATTGGATATAGACGTGACGTACCCAAAATAGTTGGGTCAAAATGGAACTTGACCCAAGGTCTTTGGACTCGTCACGTCTATACCCGAAAATATCAAGTTAGTTTGACCCAAATGTTCTGAAAGTATACCCTGAAATTCAAAGATGATATTAGTCAACAAGATTATCATCGCATCAAGATTGTATTCCTCCTATAGTTAGATATAACTTTTGATTATACGGAGTTTAACCTTACCTACCAAACTTTCTGCACTATCTCGGGAACGACAAGAAATGGAGAGCTGAAACGCCGTAACTTTATAGTTTATCATATTGGGGTCATTTTGAGCCTATTTGCATATCCCATCGAGCAGAGAATCATGGGTAAATTGAGGATGGCGACCATGCGGGGTACCAGAAAAGTGGTGTTTTCGTCATATTTCTTTAAAATTTCTGCTTTTCCGCGATGTAAACCGGGCAAAAACTATTTTATTTCACATCACATTAATATTTATTAATTTATCATGCAGTGTTTTCAGCGAAATTGCATAAATAAAAAAAAATCGAAAAATGTGACAAAAAAATCAACCAAAAATGCCGTTTTGAAAATGACGTCACTGTGGCGTCATCAGAGCGGCCATCTTGGATTTTTATTTTTTTTCTGGTAGAGCTCGACCCAAGAGTATAGTGTGGTAAGTTTCAGCCCCCTAGCTCAAGGGGTAAGAAAAACGATCGGCATTTTGCACTCCCCCCCCCCCCCCCCAGGCTTGGCAATTCATATTCCCATCTTGCAGTAGAAAAATGAAAAATATATCTCATTACCGTATTCCAGCTTTCCATCTCTTAAAGTAGAAAGATGGAAAGCTCTACACCGACCTCGTTTTCCAGCTTTCCGTCTTGCAAATCTGAAACAGAAGTAGAAAGTTGGGAAGCGCAACACCGTCCCCATCTTTTTTGTTTCAAATTATATTGATGGCATATATAGGAATAGCGGAGCCATACTCTGGTAACATTAGTCCCGTTTCTCCCAATTTTAGCATTTGCATTTTACGGCATGCGGTCTTATTGTGAGTCTGGTACAGCCCACGAATTCTTAGGAGAAAATATTGTCAATTTTAAGTAGATCGATCTGACTGTAAATATAATCGTATTGTCGTAAATGCATCATATTTTGAGTTTGGATGAAATGGGCCTAGTTCAAGATCAAGCCAAAGAGTCGTTCCCGTATTACTATGTGTCATACTTTTATTTTGAAAAAAAAATGGAAGCGGCGTCGAACGTTCCAAATTTCTACTTTCAATTTTATGACATGGGAAGCTTGCGTGAGCGATGACGAGCTTCCTATCTTTCTACTCCCTAGTTTGCGGTGAGATGAAACGTTGGAATACGAGAGCAATTGTCAATTATTACACTGGTCGTAACGTGCATTCTTTTCAAATAGTGAATTTTCTTTTGTAAGATATTGAATGCATTTCCGGATCTCTTGTAGGAAGATAAACTTATCGATCATACTTGGCGAAGAGTTGAATGCTCATCCACCTCGTTTTTCCTAGATCAGTCAGAGGGTGTTCCATCGGCAGTTTAAGAGGTTGCAAACTCTGACAATGGGATTAGGTCAACAAGCGCACAGAAAATATCTAAACTCTACCTAGTCATATCTGATGTGAGTAGATCCCTCTCGGTGGGGGGTCATTAATCATGGAGACTCCGGACATAAACGCTGATCGCGCACCTGCCGTCGTTCAATATCTGCCGCACAAACAGTCGCAATATATGCAATATGGAGAAACATTCGTTCAACAGAGTCAAGCTGTTGCAATCAGCAACAAATCCAATCGGGCATAGCCTGTAAATTCGCATAAACATTTTTGTCTTCAAAGTTATTCGGATATTAATTTGTGAAAAATTGTGAAGCTCCTCAAATTCTGTAGGGTTTATGATTACCTTATTATGATTTGGTTGATCATCCAAATACGATTTACCCCTTCCGCCTCCACATATCCCTTCTCATTGATTTAAATATTAATATCAGTGACAGTTAATATCAAGGTCCAAGGACATTTAACGATGCAAATTGGAGTGTGTTTGTGAATAACACAACATTGCCACGTAGGCTTTTATCCTCGAAGTTACATTATTTATGGTAGTAGGGGCCTACTCTGGCACGTGTGGGTAATTGCAATTTGTGGTCTCGTTTATTGAACTACTTCAACATTTAAATGTTTCTACGTAGGACAACTACTGTATGGTGAAATGAGTGTGTTATAAATAATATCGTATATCGCATTTACCAAAAATATGACATCGTGATCTCTTTCCTGCGAACTGGTTGATATCTCATAATCCTGTCATAAACCCTGTTTACCTTCGAGCAATAAATTCTACAACAGATAGGATTAATTAAATCACCAAAGAAATGTTTACTTTGAATGAGATGAGAATTGAGCGAAAAACACGTTTTCTCTAATAACGACGATGAACGCGCAAAGCAGAAAGTCACAGGGGCTCGTTACCGTTGTTAATTGGTTAAAATAGGTTGATTATAGGAGAGGGGGGGTCGAGGTCGATAATAATAAGAGGCCTCTTTTATTACCGACCTCGACCCCCCCCCCTATAATCAACCTATTTTAACCAATTAACAACGGTAACGAGCCCCTGTGCAGAAAGTAAGCTTGTAAGCTGAAGAAAAATAAGTGTGTCTAATGACTCATTCAAGTGACTCTTTACAGAATCCGAAGTTTGATTAACTTGCGAATCAATTGATATACTTTGCAGAGTTATACTTTTCTTTTTTACCAAAGCGAATTACTCACTGGTCGAGTCAGATGACTGCTGTTTAGTCAACTTACTCGCCAAGTTCAGTGCACGATCTTTCAAGCTGCCTTTCCCGTAGCAATACAATAGCAAAGGAGAGACTCTGAGTAAGCACCTGGGAATAGAATTTTACAGCTTGAAGAATAAAAATAAAGATAAAAACTGTAAGAAATAATATATCGGGTGGCCTTTTAGTGAAGATGGATGGAATTACACAAATCTGCGTTACATGGCGAGGAATATAGTATGAGGATTTGTACAATACCAAACGTTGCTAGCTAACGATGTATTTTGTTCCCTAGTCTTTTTAGTGAACGAAGAGGAACTTCAACCATTTTCCTTCGTGCGGCAATATGGCATAGGTATATACGAGGTACTATATTACATATCGGTAGTGTTTTATGTTTGTATATTTCTAGAATAATATTAATTAATATTTCATCTGTTTTCGAGTACGTTAGTTTCCACTCAACTGCATTTAACCTGAGTAGTATATGAAGGCTAAATTGACACTCAATGATCTAAAAAAAAATGCATATAAACTCTGTGACGTCACTTCCGGTTCCGATCACTTGATCGGAATTGACCTCTGACCCCTGCGCAATCGCGCAATACAGGATAAAACTGGTGCGCAGGAGATAAAGATTACTTCCGATCACGTGACCGGAACCGCAAGTGACGTCACAGAGGTCATATGCAAAATTTAGAGGTCAATGAGTGTCAATTTCCTCCTTTTTGTTTGGAGCAGATCACGAAAACCTGGCTATTATTACGAGGTATTATCGCACGTCATTCTCTGTGAAACGGTTTTGTATTCGTGCTGCTTGTGTGACGCCACAAAGGTAATATGCAAATGTCCAAGGTCAAGGCGACCGAATTAGCTCTTTCAAATGGTTAGCACATGAGCGGAATTGACGTCATAAAGGTCATATGCAAATTTGAAAAGGCGAACATGCGTCTACGTGTCCTTTCGCAACCTATGTCATTTCCATAAATTGGTTAACTAAGGTATACAAAAAATCAGATCACATTGTTGTAATAGAAACCAGGTTTTATTTTCATTACTGAGAACACAACATATATACAACAGTTATTTTCCCTTATTATAACATCAACCGCAGAAGTCCACGAATATCTGCGGTGTAAGTTTGCCTTCACTTAAGCATTTTTTTATGGCATTCATCACATTAAATATCCAGATACGTCGGTGTCACACCATCTGGGAGAACTGTGCGATTGAGGTAGAAGAAGATGAAGGCTTCGGGCTGCTGGATGTAGGAGCGTATCTGGTTCTGGTCGACACGAAAGCCCTTGTTGGATCCACGGGCAGTTGTTTGGCTTTGTAGTACATCGAGGTACAGGGCTTTGGTGGTGTTATTATCCCGACTATTGACCCCTTTACAGCTGAACTTGTTGGCGTTGTTTCCGCCGTACCAATAGCATGTTTTTGAGCAGAGATCGATCATGGCCTCACCCGTCCATTCTAACTTGGAGACCGGGGTCGTTGTGGTCTTTTCTCGGCAGTCAGCCGTCTCGTTCGCTTTCATAGCGTTCTCGCAGTTCCGGTTTGACCAAGGATTCCCAGTTCGGGTTGGCGACGGGCAGTGGTCACGGCCTTCGCAAAGCCAGTGAAGCAAGCCCAGGGCGTAAACTTCATACTTGAAAGATGTTGGTGACTTTGAGGCGGTGATGCAGATACCAGCATAGTAACGGTGCGCCCAGCATGATTTTTTTTCGCCAAACATACTTCCGATTAACATGCGCCGAGTTTGTGTGAGTACATTATGTTCTTCCTCCCACCTTGGTGTTTTTGAAGATGGGCGAGCATTCGGCGAACTTTGCTTCATGCGGTCAGGGATACGGATGTCTTCAACGAACCCTTAGAGGTTCCCCGTTTTAACAGTAGGTAGGATGTCGCATATGGTGATGATGGTACGGTAATCCAGCAGGCGGTCGTAGGGAGGAGTGCAAGTCGGGTTTACGGCGTTACATCTGGTGGAACTCACATTCCTCTAGATAGAACAAGGACTGGTTCGCTCGGTGTCAGTATAATGTGACTGAGTGGGGTGTCATGTCTGCCTACGGCATGATATTTCAGTGGGACAGCACTATAAAATGGCAGCATTAGATCTGCTCTGTTACAAGTAGGTACCCCTGCCCCTCCCCCTCCCTTCCCTTCACTTCCCCGTCGTGATATAGCTGAAAAAATGTTGAAAGCGACGTTAAACCCTATTCACTCACTCACTCACTCACATTCCTCTAGTTGCACATAGGCGTAACCCAACCCCTGGATATAGTCGCGGTTCTGTTCCGTTGCTTGGCGTAAGGCGATCGGGGTCAGTCCATGGCGATCGTTATAGCTCCTTCCTGTGAGCGAACACTCATGGACGTGCAAGTAACAGCCATGGAACTGGAACATGGTTGTTATTTTATTAATGATGGCGAATTTGTCTACGGGAAGGCGGCGATCTCGAATTCGTTTTCCCCGTGTGGTTGGCTTAGTGACGGACGGTGAGTCTCGTCGCTGAGCTTCCCAATTGAGCCATTATGTTTTGTAGAACGTTGGGCTTTGAACGCCTGCGCAGCAGGCATCCACCGGGTATAATCACCTGCTGGCATGAGTGTACTCAAACACGTTAGCTAGAGTCCGTTGTCGTCGAATGCGATTACTTTCTTACACAGGTTTCCTCGTCGGATATAGGTGAGCTTTTCCTCATGGTACCGATGGAATATAATACTGTAGCCGCCCACAAGGTTCTCCTAAGCAGTCAAACATGTCGGCGTTATTCTGTTCGATGAAGGCGAAGACGGTTGGTAAATGCTGGAACAGATACCGCTGGGTCAGACCGGGAATGCTTACACACTCTTTAAACACACCGACACCCATATCGCGGTAGAAGGCTGTCATTTTGGCGGTAGCTTCCAGGAAAGGGACGACATCCAGAATGTTGTAATAGACGAGGAAATCCCAGAGAGTTTGCGTGCCTTGACGAACCACACCTGGAGTTGGAGTTCGGTATAGAGTGTGTCGGATAACGCCTCTCCTTTGAAATCGTTGTAGAAGGCCTCTTGGGGTGGAAGTTGCGGCTCGTCCAGACGGTCCAGGGAGTCATGTGGGTATCATGTAGGTATATGGAAACCAGCTTTTGCTGTGTGCCCAGTCATAGTCTTTTACCAACTGGTCATATCTGTAATTCGGTGCTAGGTAATTATGCACGTCTAGAAAGCGGAGTGAAGTCGTGGATAGAGCGACGTGGTTGTTTGTCTTCTCAATGACGTATTTGACGTCCCTGGCTTTGGCTAGGTAGGTGTCCGAAAATTATTTGATCAAGTTCAGATCGTACCGCTCGAAATTGAACCCGAGGACAGGTAATGGATTCAAATATTTCAACAAACGCAGCTTCAGTTTCTGGGCAAAGGGTTTGGGTAGTTTGGGTCCATCGCCCTCGGTTTCGTCCTCAGTTTCGTATTCGGTGTCATTCTCCAAGTGCCGCGAATACATCAAGGTAGATCGTGAAGGTGAGATGTGCCACACTGGCTTGACTGACCGTTTCCAGGTAGTCCATCACCCGGATAATCAGTGCATGTGGGTCACCGGTACAGACGAAAAAACTGGGGGACTCACACCGGGCACGTTGGTGTGGACACTTACATTCAAGGGAATGTGGCGCTGGGTCCATTGGGTTTTGGCCGATACCTTATCCATGGGCTCTAGTAGGGCTTCAAAATCATAGCAAGCTCGGAACGGAAAATAGCGGTATGCCATGGGGACGGCAATGCCTTCATCCGTCTTTGGATTATGGACGCGGATATTCTCTAATGGACGACGGCTGGGTTATGAATGACGGACTAGACGCTTGTATTTTCAAATATGGCGGGTGTGTTGTGGAAGACACCGTCAGGGAACTTCTGTTTAACGGTATTGTTGCAGATTTTCTCGTGACGGTGTAATTTTACCGATTCTTTGAACTCGCGATGGCATCTAGAACAACTGTACGACTGGGCATACCTTTTCATGTTCTTAATGTAGGAGAAATGCCCCCCAGTGTCCGTCTGGTACATATTCAACTTCAAGGTTGTGTCGTACTTCTTAGGAGAACGATGCACGAGGTGGGCTACGAGTTGAAGGTCATTGGGGTTGGCGTTGATGTTATCCGCGTGTTGGGTCAGACTTTACACGAACATTTTAATCTGGAACAAGCTTTCCACCACATCCAGTTGTGATAACGGGATCCCAAGGTAGTGCTGATTTTTTATGTTTTGTTCACGTGAGTAGTCCTTCTACTGGCAATTCGCTAACACCTATCGTACCGGGTCTGGCCCAGATGTATAGCCAGGCAGCGAAACAGGCATTTTCGATCGGTGTAAGGGCCGCACCGCCCTCGTACTAAAGCGTGCATACGTTCACTGTCTTTGAGCCTGGACACAAGCTGATGGGGGGGGGGGGGGGCGATGGGATGGTCGATCATTTTAGTCACTTAAAACGTAACATTCGTCGACATCTCCACCTACCATTTGGTGCTGGAGCGTTGTTGTCGGGCTCACTCCAAGCTATCCAAGGTCTCTAGTTGGTCCAGTGCCGTGTCCAGAGACGTACGTCCGTAATGAGAGGAAGAGAATTTGGCTTAATGTCACGCTCAAGTTTGTTTCACTCATATGGAGACAGTCAGTTTGGTTGGTGGAGGAAGCCGGAGTACCCGGAGAAAACCACCGCCCTACGGCAATTAACTGACATACTTTCACACATGGACCAGCTGCGATCCGTAATGGTGAAGGGCTTGTCGTACACGAGGGTATTGTGACTGGGGTAAAAGTCCGTCTCTTTATGCCGTAATAACCAAAGGTGAGATTTAATTTGAAGGCTGTGGCTTGGTCCTCAAAAATGGTACAGGCGTGGTGGGGGGAAGCGGGTGTTATCCTCTAACCGGAAATTGTAGGACGATATAGGACGATGTCGGTGAAAACAGTGCCGGATGGCAGGCTAATGACGTTGGTAGATCGTACTCACAGTTTCTGGTATCGTCAGGATCTGTGGTAAAGTTTTCATCCTCAGTGAGATCTGGATTCCGCGTCAGCGGTGACTGAGATCGTTCACGTTGCATTCTCGGAATGGTCACTACTCCCCAGACTCTAACTTTTGCACTAAGTCCAAGCGGTGAGCACGACGTAAAGCCTCTATCAGTTGATGTATACAGGCACTGTCCTCTTCTATCCGACACCAGGTATCTACACACTCGTGGATCTGTTTTCTTATGTGGTACGGGTGAAGTGTCCTGACGTAATCGATTACCTCGTCGGTTATACCAAGGTACCACACAAACGGTCGTCAGATTCGACCAGTAGATTCTACAATAAAGTCCGCTTCTCGGGTGAGTGTACCAAGACGGACAACTGCACTGTTTGGATCTGTGCAACATCAGTAGTATAGCCAGCGCATCCCATTCTTCCGTGACCGGTCAATGAGGTAGTATTTGCTGGAATATTGGGGAGGTCATATGAAGGTCGCGTGGCGAGCAAGAGCATGTGGCATGTATTCCTCCGCGGTGATGCAGTCTGGCGGTGATGCGGTCGCGGAAATAAGCCTCCGCGAACAGAAAGTAGTCCATTGTCAACCAGGTGACTTCCAATGTTAATCTATACGACGAATGCATATATGGACCATGGAATCGTTCTAATGATAGGAATGCATGTACTGACCTTTAACATCCGGGACATTTTCAGTATCCGGATGAGGTCATGTGTGATGTCACTTTCGGTGTGACTTCATCGCGCGTGAGCTTGGAGAGGGAATGGTCGAAAAAAATACCCGAAACCATGGGAAGGAAGACTTATAGTAATAAACATAATCTATAGATGTTGTACTATGTTACTGGACCAGTCTAGCATTCGTGCGACC
Source organism: Hanleya hanleyi (assembly GCA_036873755.1). Taxonomy (NCBI): domain Eukaryota; kingdom Metazoa; phylum Mollusca; class Polyplacophora; order Lepidopleurida; family Hanleyidae; genus Hanleya; species Hanleya hanleyi. Next base: position 22,995 of record JAVTVY010055412.1, read on the forward strand.
CAGGGTCGAGCGTTTATTGTCCAGTACATCTTCGCAAAAAATCAACACACAAAAATGGCGGCTCCGCTTGCTGTGGGGACGACGTTTCGACATCACGGCATGGGGAGTGGGTGCTTGTAAAAGTTTCTCCAGAAAAAAATATAAAAAGCGGAACACGGACTTTACCCCTACCTCTATCAACCTACCTATGTGTACCTACCTCTTTACCCCTACCTCTAGCCTTTATCTACCATGTCCAAAATGGGTAATATCGGTCCCCCGGGCTTATCGGGTCCTGCTTATCAAGTCATGAGTGGTTGCATGTAAAATGAGGATTTGTCCCCTATAATAGGGGAAAACCCCTATCAACCATGTCCAAAAGAGCTAATATCGGTCTCCGGCTTATCGGGGCCTGCTGAGAGAGGTAGGCTGGGATAATGGGTGTATGTAAATTAAGGGTTTGTCCAGAAAATATAAAAAGCGGAACACGGACTTCACCCCGACAATAGGGGAAAACTCATATCAACCACGTTTAGTGGGGCTTATCGGGGCCTGGCGAGAGAGGTAGGGTGGGGGAGTGGGTGTATGTGAATTGAGGATTTGTCCCTGAAAATATAAAAAAGAGCGGAACACGGACTTTACCCCTAAAATACGGCAAAACCCCTACCAGCCATATTCAAAAGAGCTAATATCGGTCCCCGGCTTATCTCGGCCTGCCCACAGAGGCAGGAAGGGGGAGTAGGTGTATGTAAATTTAGGATTTGCCCCAAAAATATTAAATTCGGAACACGGACATTACCCCTAAAATAGAGGAAAACCCCTACCAACCATGTCCAAAAGGGCTAATATCGATACCCCGCTTTATCTGGGTCTGCCGACAGAGGCAGGGTGGGGGGAGTGGGTGTATGTAAATTTAGGATTTGTCCCGAAAATACAAAAAGCGGAACACGGACTTCACCCCTAAAATAGAGGAAACCGCTATCACCCAGTCTAGACGGTCATATATAGACCGGAGATAGAACAACAAGTGTTCATATTGTTTATTATCCCCTCCCGTACATCATACCCACGCTGGGGGGCGCGTTGGGTATGTTTACAATACAAGTAGGCTCTTGTCCAATCAGAAGCCGCCATTTGGCGCTGTATCTGTCATATTCATTCTTGCCCGTTAGATGTATTATCGGCTGCTCTTATCCAATCAAAATCCTTCCTTTGAGAAAGTTCAAGTCTGGCCGGGCAGACCAGGATATTGTTCAGGCAGCATGTCCTGAAACAGTTGTTTGCATGGGGCATGGGAATGGACGTTTTGGGGTCGAGATGAGCCAGTAGTGGGCGGACTGGGTCGGGGAGATTGCCCGTTTTTTCGAATACGCTCGCTTTTATGAACAGTAACGCCCGTCCACGCCTAGCTTAATGCTTCAAACGCCCTGGTAAATTAGCTCATAACGCTCTGATTTTCACGGAAATGACACTAATTCATCGAAATGCGGTGACGTCCGTCAACGCCCGTCGTTACGCCTTAATGCTCGTCTCAACGCCTTAACGCCCGTCCCAACGCCTTATCTTAACGCCTTAACGCCCGAGTATAAAGCCTTGACGCCATGATGGTGACTGACGAGAGAACAACAACACGTGCCCGGAAGTGACCTTTGACCACTTGAACGGATGTGACCTTTGACCCCTGCGCTGCTCGAAACTACTCACCACTATTACCACGTGGTCAAAGGTCACTCCTGGTCACGTAACCAGAAGTGATGCATCATGGGATAGAGTGCACTCAGAGGTCAAAGGTCAATGGTCCTCCAAATTCCCTTTATCGCTCGTTCAGGCGCTGACACGAGCGTCAAGGCGTAAAGATATGGCGTTAATGCGTTTAGACGGGCGTTAAGGCGTAACGATGGGCGTTGACGGGCGTCACTGCTTTTCGATGTATTGCTGGCAATTCCATTAAAACCAGAGCTTCTGAGCTAGTTCACCAGCGCGTTGAAGCGTTAAGCTAGGCGTTGGCGGGCGTTACTTTCTATAAATGCAAGTGTATTCCCAAAACACGCACAGTCGACGTTCAATCGTCAACATGGCTTATACCTGCTCTGAGTGCGAACGCACGTTCACCAGTCAGTACGATATGGGATTGAAGACCTCGAGGTACAAGAAGCCGATGCAGAGACTGATGAGAGTTCATCGACTGATACCGAGATTGCTGAGAGTCTATCTACTGATACGGAGAGCTTAACATCAGATAGTCAGCCTACATCCCAGGTAAGTGAGGCAGAACCTACCTTCTGGGATCGTATTGTGCATGCAGCAATTCATATTTATGCTGCTGTAATCGAAGACGGCGGGCAGGATAACGTACAACAGGCGTACACCGAAATGCGACCCTGCGAAATGCGACCCTGCATCAGGGAAAAAGCCAGGCCGCCTATTGACGGTATAGCCTGCTGCGGCTTTAAATGAAAGGCGACCCCGCGCACAGGTCCATGATGCAGACCAAGCGTCACTAGGAAGAGGCCCTGGAAAGTGCGATACGAATGCGCAAACAACTGCCCGAACAATATCCTGTCCTGACCGACGACGCTTAGAACAAACGGATGACAGCGAACACGGTCGAAGATTGAACTTTCTCAAAGGACGGCTTCTGATTGGACATGGTATAGCCTTCTGCCGCTCGAACTGAAAGGCGACCCCACGCACAGGTCCATCATGAATACCAAGCGTCACTCGGAAGAGGATATGGGGTTACTACCCACCGAGCCTTGGAAAATGCGATCAAAATGGGCAAATAACTGTTTGAGGATATGTTGCCTCCACGGTATCCTGGCCTGCCCCACGACGATTAGAACAATGGGTTCAGAGCGATAATGGCCGAAGATTGAACGTTCTGAAATGGCGATTGACAAGAGCAGCCAAGACGGGCAAGAACGAATATGACAGGTGCAGCGCCGAATGGCGGCTTCTGTTTGGACAAGAGCCTACTTGAATTGCAAACATACCCAACGCGGCTCCCCCAGCTCGGGTATGATATACTGGATGGGATAATAAACTGATTGACCTGTCATCCGTGGTGTTGTTCTCTCATCGGTCTCCATCTTGACGTCAAGGCGCTATACTAGGGCGTTAAGGCTTTAAGATAAGGCGTTAAGGCGTTGAGGCGGGGGTTAAGGCGTTGAGACGAGCATTAAGGCGTAACGATGGGCGTTGACGGGCGTCACCGCATTTCGATGAATTAGTGTCATTTCCATGAAAATCAGTGCTTTAGGTGCTAATTCACAAGGGCGTTGAAGCGTTAAGCTAGGCGTGGACGGGCGTTACTGTCCATAAAATTAAGCGTATTCCAAGAAAACGGCAATTTCCCCGAACCAGTACGCCCACTACTGGCTCATCCCGACCCCAAAACGTCCATTCCCATGCCCCATGCGATTGGACATGGTATAGCCTGGTGCCGCTTGAAATGAAAGGCGATCCACGCACAGATCCATCATGAAGACCAAGCGGATATTGGGTTACTACCCGTCGATGCCTTTGATCGCATTTTTCGTTTGAGGATATGTTGCCTCCACGGTATCCTGGCCTGCCCGACGACGATCAGAACAATCGGATCAGAGCGTGCAAGGCTGAAGATTGAACTTTCTGAAATGGCGACTGACAAGAGCAGCCGAGAATACATCTAACGGGCAAGAACGAATATGACAGATGCAGCGTCAAATGGCGGCTTCTGATTGGACAAGAACCTACTTGTATTTGTTGTTGTCCTCTCATCGGTCTTCATCATGGGCGTCAAGGCGTTAAGATAAGGCGTTAAGGCGGTGAGACGAGCGTTAAGGCGCAACGAAGGGCGTTGACGGGCGTCACCGCATTTCGATGAATTAGGAGCTTTAGGTGCTAATTCACCAGGGCGTTGAAGCGTTAAGCTAGGCGTGGGCGGGTGTTACTGTTCATAAAAGCAAGCGTATTCCATAAAACGGGTAATCTCCCCGACCCAGTACGCCCACTACTGGCTCATCTCGATCCCAAAACGTCCATTCCCATGCCGCATGCAAACAACTGTTTCAGGACATGCTGCCTGACAATATACTGGTCTGCCCGGCCAGGCTTAGAACATACGAATTAGAGCGAACATGAATGAACATTGAACTTTCTCAAAGGACGGCTATTGATTGAATAAGAGCAGTCGAGAATACATCTAAAGAGCAAGAACGAATATGACAGATGCAGCGCCAAATGGCGGTAAAGTCCGTGTTCCGCTTTTAACATTTTCGGGGCAAATCCTAATAAACAGGGGACCGATATTAGCCCTTTTGGATATCATTGGTAGGGGTTTTCGACATTGTATGGGTAAAGTCCGTGTTCCTCTTTTATATTTTCGGGGACAATTCCTCAATTAACATACACCCACTTCCCCACCCTACCACTCTCGGCAGGCTCCCATAAGCCACACTAGACGTGGTTGATAGGAGTTTTCCCCTATTGTATGGGTAAAGTCCGTGTTCCGTTTTTTACATTTTCGGGACAAATACTAAATTTACATACACCCATTATCCCACCCTACCTGTCTCAGCAGGCCCCGATAAGCCGGAGACCGATATTAGCCCTTTGGACATGGTTGATAAGGGTTTTTCCCTATTTTAGGGGTAAAGTCCGTGTTCCGCTTTTTATGTTTTCAGGGCGAATCCTAAATTTACATACACCCATTGCCCCCACCCTACCTCTCTCGGCAGGCTCCGATAAGCCACACTAGACGTGGTTAAAAGGAGTTTTCCCCTATTGTAGGGGTAAAGTCCGTGTTCCGCTTTTTATATTTTCGGGATAAATTCTAAATTTATATACACCTATTTTCCCACCCTACCCCTCTCAGCATGCTCCCATAAGCCGGAGACCGATATTAGCCTTTTTGGGCAGGGTTGATAGGGGTTTTCCACTATTGTAGGGGTAAAGTCCATGTTCCGCTTTTTATATTTTTCGGGACAAATCCTAAATTTACATACACCCACTCCTCCAACCTACCTCTCTCAGCAGGCCCCGATAAAGCGGGGTACCGATATTCGCCCCTTTGGACCTGGTTGATATGGGTTTTCCCCTATTTTAGAGGTAAAGTCCGTGTTCCGCATTTTATATTTTTTCTGGAGATACTTTTGAATACACCCACCTATGACTTGATAGGCAGGCCCCGATAAGCCCGGAAGATCGATATTACACCTTTTGGACCTGGTTGATAGGGGTTTTCCCCTATTGTAGGGGTAAAGTCCGTGTTCCGCTTTTTATATTTTCAGGGACAAATCCTCATTTTACATGCACCCACCCATGACTTGATAGGCAGGCCCCGATAAGCCCGGGGGACCGATATTACCCATTTTGGACATGGTTGATAGGGGTTTTCCCTATTGTAGGGGTAAAGTCCGTGTTCCGCTTTCTACATTTTTTTCTGGAGAAACTTTTACATGCACCCACTCTACATGCCGTGATGTCGAAACGGCGTCCCCACAGCAAGCGAAGCCGCCATTTTTGTTTGTTGATTTTTTGCAAAGATGTACTGGACAATAAACGCTCGACCCTGGGTCGCACGGATGCTAGACTGGTCCTAATAACATGGTACAACATTTATAGATTAGCTCCAAGGTTACGCCCGATAGAGTCTCACCGGAAGTGACGTCACACATGACGTCATCCGGATGTTGAAAAGGTCCCGGATGTTAAAGTTCAGTACATGCATTCCTGTCATTAGAACGATACCAGGGTCCATACATGCATTCCTCGTATAGATTAACATTGCAAGTCACTTGGTTGACAAGGGACTACTTTCTGTCCGCGAAGGCTTTTTTTCTGCGACTGCATCACCGCCAGACTGCATCACCGCGGAGGAATAC
>JAVTVY010055413.1:0-28427 GCA_036873755.1 Hanleya hanleyi
TGTTTTACAGCTATATCTGGACTGGTGAATGGAATTGTTTTACAGCTATATCTGGACTGGTGAATGGAATTGTTTTACAGCTATATCTGGACTGGCGAATGGAATTGTTTTACAGCTATATCTGGACTGGCGAATGGAATTGTTTTACAGAATGGAATTGTTTTACAGCTATATCTGGACTGGTGAATGGAATTGTTTTACAGCTATATCTGGACTGGTGAATGGAATTGTTTTACAGCTATATCTGGACTGGTGAATGGAATTGTTTTACAGCTATATCTGGACTGGTGAATGGAATTGTTTTACAGCTATATCTGGACTGGTGAATGGAATTGTTTTACAGCTATATCTGGACTGGTGAATGGAATTGTTTTACAGCTATATCTGGACTGGTGAATGGAATTGTTTTACAGCTATATCTGGACTGGTGAATGGAATTGTTTTACAGCCATATCTGGACTGGTGAATGGAATTGTTTTACAGCTATATCTTCATAGACCAAGGAATGGAAATTTAAGTTTTACAGCTATATCTGGACTCATGACGAATGTTTTGGGTGATATATTCGACCGGCGACGGAATTGTTTTACAGCCATATCTGGACTGGTGAATGGAATTGTTTTACAGCTATATCTGGACTGGTGAATGGAATTGTTTTACAGCTATATCTGGACTGGTGAATGGAATTGTTTTACAGCTATATCTGGACTGGTGAATGGAATTGTTTTACAGCTATATCTGGATCATGAATGGGAATTGTTTACAGCCAGTATCTGACTGAATGGTCTGTTTTATAGAGCTTTCATATCTGGACTGGTGAATGGAATTGTTCTTACAGCTATATCTGGACTGGCGAATGGAATATTTTACAGCTATATCTGACTGGCGAAATGGAATTGTTTTGCCAGCTATATCTGGACTGGCGAATGAATTGTTTTACAGCTATATCTGGACTGGCGAATGGAATTGTTTTACAGCTATATCTGACTGGCGAATGGAATTGTTTTACAGCTATATCTGGACTGGCGAATGGAATTGTTTTACAGCTATATCTGGACTGGTGAATGGAATTGTTTTACAGCTATATCTGGACTGGTGAATGGAATTGTTTTACAGCTATATCTGGGCTGGTGAATGGAATTGTTTTACAGCTATATCTGGACTGGTGAATGGAATTGTTTTACAGCTATATCTGGGCTGGTGAATGGAATTGTTTTACAGCTATATCTGGACTGGCGAATGGAATTGTTTTACAGCTATATCTGGACTGGTGAATGGAATTGTTTTACAGCTATATCTGGACTGGCGAATGGAATTGTTTTACAGCTATATCTGGACTGGCGAATGGAATTGTTTTACAGCTATATCTGGACTGGCGAATGGAATTGTTTTACAGCTATATCTGGACTGGCGAATGGAATTGTTTTACAGCTATATCTGGACTGGCGAATGGAATTGTTTTACAGCTATATCTGGACTGGCGAATGGAATTGTTTTACAGCTATATCTGGGCTGGTGAATGGAATTGTTTTACAGCTATATCTGGACTGGCGAATGGAATTGTTTTACAGCTATATCTGGACTGGTGAATGGAATTGTTTTACAGCTATATCTGGACTGGCGAATGGAATTGTTTTACAGCTATATCTGGACTGGCGAATGGAATTGTTTTACAGCTATATCTGGACTGGCGAATGGAATTGTTTTACAGCTATATCTGGACTGGCGAATGGAATTGTTTTACAGCTATATCTGGACTGGCGAATGGAATTGTTTTACAGCTATATCTGGACTGGCGAATGGAATTGACCCTTCTTTGGAAATAACAGTTTTAACAAATTTATCGAGAAACTGGCTTCAATCGAAACGTATCTAAAAGGAGAGACGAAAGTTCGTTTGATTCATATCTTGGAATCATATCGGCCCCCATTACAGAACCTTCTCATATTCTCACAGTCTGGCCCCCATTACAGAACCTTCTCATATTCTCCCAGTCTGGCCCCCATTACAGAACCTTCTCATATTCTCCCAGTCTTTACTCAGTTTCAATGCAACTACGGGTTCAGAATTGACAAAGTAGATAGTTTTCTAAAGTTTTGAATCTGGACAATGCAATGTCATTTCTTATTTTTTGATTTGGTTAGAACAGGGATGGATTCACTCTAATTGAATAAAGGAGTTGCTATTCGTGAAAACTGTCTTATCATAGAACAAACTATGGTTCATGTAACCTGACAGGCATTCTTCCGAATACCCGAGTGTAATTGGCGGGGATCTGCCATTTCGACTCGCCGTCTATCCTGTACACACTATTAAGTAACCTACTCTGGACCGTTTTGGTTCATGTTCGGAAACTGTGGAATTCCGATCTAATGCACATCACAGTTCGAAGGTTATCATCAGTACCGTAACCGGAACCACAGAGCGGATGGAGATGGGATATTGAGATAGGATAATTCTTGAACCGAGTGGACAGGGTTATTGTATTTTATGACAGAGCCCTTCGTCGGTTATTCGGACGATCGTCAGGGTATATGGAACAGAGTTTCTCCAACTCTGACCAGATTGTAGAATTTACCAAAAACTGGAATACCGTCAAGGTAATATACTAATATAATATTGAACTATTCGGAAAATGGAAGGTGACATTAGTTTTCCTTTTGTTTATTATGTAAACAGACTTGTGGTTACTGACCAACATTTTTTCTTTGTTCTCAGACATTAACGAATGCGAAATCAAAAATGGCGACTGTCCACAGAAGTGTGTGAACACAGAAGCCACTTACCACTGTGAATGTGGGAAAGGCTATCTTCTAGTTAACGGTGGTACAATGTGCGAAGGTAACTTTTCGATATTCTGATTCGAAATTTTTCTCCAATTAAGTTTGATCTATTTAAATTTCTCTCTGAAAAAATAGCATCACTCTCACTTGCGCATCTAGTATAATTCTTAATCAGCTGTACAAACCCAGTGTTTTTTAAATCATGCATTCCAGCTATCATTCTTAAGGATGGTTTGGTCTTATTTCCTTCGGACGTTAAGTTTGTTACTGCTTATAAAAAATCTGAGATTCTCAAATTCACATTTGAATCCAGCTACTCATGGCAACTAAATCATCATGACCATTGACGAGTGTTGCTTAGTACTTAGTTTCGAAAGGCTATTTGCTGTAGTTATGCATACATCTAGACCAAATTTATTCGAGACAAGATGGGAATTGCTTTGCACCTTGCATCGTAGTCATCGACAACCTACTCAATCCAGTTAGTGAAGAATTTTTCCATGTAGAGCTATTCACCATTTTCAGTCATTCAAAGTCATTGTCTGAAATTATCACTTTTATTTTACCTTTCCTAAGAATATAATATTTAATTTTTTGATGGGGAAGAATAATGAACATGTGTGCCAATTTTGATACCAATAAACTCGCCCTCATCCACATCCTAAATGTACCCCTAATTGTGAGATTACACTTTTTTCATATGGATCTCTTTTCCATAATGTTTTTCAACTGTTTCATTCCTAATTACGCTTCACTCTTTGTAAAGCTTTTATATATGCTTTGCAATTGTACATGCTAAGTTATCCACCACAAAAATAACGAAATCATACTCCTCGTTCTAAGTTATTCTAATCGGTTATCATCCATCAGTGCAAGCCCGATGTTTCATAATTGAGCACATGGGTCCATCTTATTAATTAAAGCCAAAATTTATTACAGTGTTGATATTAGTGTTTAATGTACTATCCGAAAACTTTGGTAGAATATAGGCCTGAGTTTATTCTCGAACAATCTTCTACATTTGCAAAGCAGATAATTAATATCTTCGATCAGTTCTGGGAAATACCTCGTTCTTCAATCTTCGCCGTCTCATCGGCTTGAAGTGAACTCCTTATTACATTCTGCATCCTTTATTAGTGTAGCGTATCAGCTTGAGACATCCTGTAGTATACATTTCTTCTGGGAATACCACGCAAACTACTTTACATTGCATCGAAAATGTATAAGACTAAGTTGCTGAATTTAAGAGCCAGAAAAGTAGGCCCGATTACAAGCGTCTGGCCCGTCATCCATCGTCCATTATTAATCTCTACGCCCATAATCCAAAGACCTATTCTACATAATCGCAATAGCACCAAATTAAAAATAATCATAGTATACATAAACATAGGCTAGTTTCCTGCAAGTTCATCCATCTCTGGGCTTTCATACATTTAAGAATATTACATCTCACGAATATTCATCACTTATATCAGTTTTGTTATCATGTGTGAGAGTTGGTTGCAAACTCATATCACCATAGCTTATCAGTTTTATATCCGATCCATGCTGAATGGCCAATCAAGCAAGCGCAAGCGGCTTTTTATTTTTACTGACTTGCTCGTACTTAGTGCCACAATGAGCATACATGCATTTTCTAAAGAAATTCGCCATATGACATGCTGTGTGTTATATACGATGCGTTTTAACACAAACTGACACAATTAGATACAAAAGCTATGTATATTAATTCAGACGTGGACGAATGTGCAAAGGGGGACAAAGGTGGATGTGCAGAGAAGTGTATCAACACCATTGGGTCATTTGTTTGTGACTGTTACGAAGATCGCGGAATTGGACCGGACGGAAAGTCGTGTTCACGTGAGTATTGTAGCAGCGTTATAATTCTAGTCATAACAGATGCACTACGGAAGATATAATTCATCTCATTTGTGATACATAGGAGTATTTGCCCCGAGGTTATAGCAATGAACACTTGGCTGCAGAAGCTGACAGTGATTTTCGTTTAAACCGTATCTCATTTTTTTTATTTGACAGCTGTTTGTTATCACTACGCCCCTGGGACATGTGGAGCCAACGGGATATGCACAGCGACGGACAGTTGTGTGTGTTTGAGTGGATACCAGGAACCCTTCTGCACAGGCAAGTACCAGTCCAATAGCACCTATCTATGACGTGATCGCAACAAATACCGGAAAGGAAATTATAATAGTAGTGTAAGATCGGTCGAATATGCGGCAGATCTACAATGCTAATAACTGTGCGGGCGATCAGAAGCACGAGCGATGCAGTTTTGAGCGTGAATAAACACAGGTTACGTTATCGCCGTTTCAGGTGTAGGCCTAAGTAGAATGCACCCAACGAATCAAACGGACAAAAGACATGTGAACGAATGAATTACCAAAGGTACAAATATTTCAGGTCTGGAGACTTAGGTCAAAACTATATATTACCCTGAAGAAAATATTTGATCATATGGCGTGTGACGTGAAATTGGTACTGTTTGTGCTGATCAGCAAAATATTTTATTGGCTCACAGCTAAAAGTCCTCTTTCACGAGTTCTCTGCTGCATGGTACCCTATAGCTTGCCTTGTGTAGTGAGTGAGACAGGGGTCAACGTAGTCTCACAGAGATCCAAATTTGAGTTGTGCGACCGTAAAGACAATGCCCGTGAGGGGCAGCAGCAAATGTAACGCCAAGCTTGGGATCTGGTCGTTGCAGGATCGATTGTTGATAGGCCAAGTCGTTAATGATATGGCGCCGAGTTTATATTAAGCAGAAGATATGTTAACAAGGGAGTGGCAAAGAATCCTACCACTTAACGTGCCGTTTTGTATTATATAGATATTGATGAGTGCAATCGCGATGACAATGGTGGCTGTACTGAGAAATGCAAAAACACAGATGGATCATACACCTGCGCATGTAACTCGGGCTACGGTCTTATGGCCGACAAGACATCCTGCACAGGTAAGAGAAAAAACAATACAACATGTGATAAATGTTTCTGCCCGAGTCGCTTGTTCACATTTAGTCTTTTCATACTAAAATAAAGCTATCCGTGTGGTAAATGTCCATGCCCTGATTATTTTGAACAATGTCTTAGAAAGGCACATATACTTTGATGTAATAATTCCTCTATGGATAATTCTCACCTGTGTATCACTCGTACAACACTAGTAAATGTACCCGCTAAGAAGGCGTATCCTGATAATTTATGAGAACAGAACTTTCGTGATAAAACACAGATACTACTGACTCACAGATACTACTGACTCACAGCTACTGACCCACAGATACTACTGACTCACAGATACTACTGACTCACAGATACTACTGACTCACAGATACTACTGACCCACAGATACTACTGACTCACAGATACTACTGACTCGCCGCTGTCAATTTGGTGCCAAAAACCAGACAGACGCATGATGGAATCTCACAGGGTACTCAACCATTCATCACTAGTATCCATGCCTTAAAAGGAAAGTGTTATCCCAATGATATACTTGGATATTAATATTAACTTCCTTCACAAATGATAGTAATATATATAAGGACAAATACAATGGAATTGTCATAAAGACGATGTGTATGTTTGTAGATATTGATGAGTGTGGATTACCGCAGAGTCCATGCTCTCATCTCTGTGCAAATACAGATGGCTCCTTTCACTGCTTCTGTCTGAAAGGCTTCCTCCTTGCTGACGACCATCTAACATGTATTGGTAAGATGACACAGTTTCAATGTAAATTCTGTAAATAGCAGATGATTAACCGTTGAGTGTTCGATCAGTGTTCACATCGATATTAATATAGGTGAGTTCTAGCTATGAACCCCTGGCTCTGTATGGCTATGTATGGCTGTGTATGGCTCTGTGTTTTATATTTCCAGGCGAGGATCCGTGTGAAACTGACAACGGTGGATGCCAATTCCGATGCACAAACTCACCTCAAGGGCACCAGTGTATATGTAATGAAGGTTTCTTAGAAAATGCGGCCGGGGATTGTACAGGTAATTTTCCTAAAATCATATCCCGATGCATTTTTTGAGGTGGTCCTCAAGTTCGAAGACCACTGCATGTATATCCATTTGTATTCGCTACAAAACAATGGTTTTCCCGTTGAGGAACCAAAACTAAATAATCACCAGTGGGTGAAACTTTGGGTCGGTTTTAATGTAGTACATGCCTGTCCATAGCCTGAAAATGGTTTTGGTCTCTGAAGAAAAGTTGTTGACATTGCAGAAGCATGTACATGTATCATTGGCATGTACTCCACGTAATTTAAGCCATCGAAATTGTAATGCGATTGCAGATATTGATGAATGCACTCTGGGGATTGACGAGTGTAGCCAGGTGTGTCACAACACTGTTGGTACAAGACGCTGTGATTGCAGGACTGGCTATCGATTAAAGGCAGACGGAAAGTCATGTGAAAGTAAGTTAATAACAGCATATCATTTGGAAATATTTTTATATCGAATATCGATTTGAAGCAGCAACAGATTGCTTGAAATAGCAGTGTATTTCCTCCAAAATACTTACTGTACGGATTTAGTTACAAAGAAAATGACGGCATCGTGATGGTACGACTTGCGTCTGTCAATCTGGTTTTGTTCGGTGTTTCCCGCATTTCGACGACCCAGGTGATGTGTGTGTCTAGTGGACGAAAGTAAAATATGTCGTGGTTCTGACTCTTGAATACAGCATTCAACGTCTACGTCCAACAACTTGATCGCCTTGGTATTGCGGCCGTGTATCTGAACAAATATAATTATGTTGAATTTAAACTGTATTTTTGAATTCATATCTGCTTCTCAGGCAGAACCTTTGGTGTATTTTTCGGACCAAAAGCTGTTTCAGGTCTCGCCTGTGTCCCAAATGAAAAAAAACACCTTTGCGGGGTGGTAACGAGTGGTTGGCATTGGTACTATGGCCATTTTGCGAAATGAGTTTTTTTTCTCCAGGAAAACATTAAACAACATCGAGGGTTGATAGGATTCTGAAAGTGAATTGATGTGTTGGATTAAAGGTGGTATAGGCATTTCCCTCTCATTCATACTGGCTTGAATGTCAAATCCTCCGACAGAATTCGAAGCAAAAAAATTCATTTTATTAGAAAGCAATTATCCTACGTTGCTATAATTTTGAAAAATTACCTATAGTTACCATCTCTCCAAACTAGTATAATCGTGTTCAATTTACGAACGCTCTGGGTGCAAGTAGCTGACACGACCATAATGGATAGCGGATACCAAGCCCACCGTACATTCTCAGAAAAAGAAGGTTCGCTGATGAGGCGTGTCTAATACATTTTGTTCTACAAGTAACCATTCAAAAATGCTTTATTAATTTTGCTTAACACGGACCGTATGTACATCGTGTAATTGAACGCGATATTCAATTTAAAACTCACAAAAACAATACTTAGTTCGATAAAAACAAAAACAACTGAAAAACTGGTTAGTTGATTTTTTGGTTAATTGAACCATTTTTTTATGCAACAAAATACTGTTCTTCCCTAATTTCTTGAATAAAACATATCGCAAGATGAGTTTCTCAAATGAAAAGTCACTTTTTTTCTATTTAAGAATTGTTATCTCTCATCAAATCCCAAACTGCATGCCTTAATTAAGAAAAGAAATGTGATTTTCTTGTTCAACAAAACAAATGTCTCGCATGAGAATGACACATGCTCTAGTGCAATCTGGAATAAACACCACGATTTACGAGAATAAACACTTTTCATCGGAACCTTTACTTTCCCCACCTGTCCAATATGAACAACATTAAATTGGGCAAGTATCCCAAAGAGCATCCATAAAGTATGTACGCCCGTCTGGAGTGGGGGAAGGTATTGAAAGATGATTAAATGTATTGTAGTCTTTAAATTAGGAGTACAGGGACGGGGGAGAGCAAATTTCAAATTTTTTGAGGACACAAATGGATATTATTAGCTTCCAACTTCAAAGTTTCGGAGAACGGCCCTGTCATTGCGCGAGTAAACATGACTATGTTATATAAAGTAACATTTGAAAGGGCCTCACGCCTATTTTATTCTAGAAGGAAAAGCTAAAGCGAACAATGTCAAAACTATGAGTGATCGGTGATACAATGTGTGTGATATATCAGGATAATTATAACTTTTCTACTCTTGTCATGTCTTCGATTTTCAAAGTCTGTTTTCTTAACTATACATTTCTGAATATCTCAGAGGCAATTTCATATAAATGGACATAATTTCAGAAAATATGAAAAATGAAATAGTGAACGCTTTGCAAATAACCTTGTTCAGCTCTGTAGATACATGTACCTCCTAGGTATTTACATTATAAGCTGTCCTGATGATTATCTCAGGGAATGTCAGACGAGTGTTATAACCTTCCCGGCGTAATTCAGGCAAACATATATGATAGGATATGCAAAGATATTTGGGATATTGTATAATGCAGTGAGCTGTCGGAAACGTGTTAAACTTGAAGCATCAAGAAATTAACATTATTAAAATCAAATACAGTATGTTGTCAATTGTTTCCATTTGCATATTTCAGCATGCTCTGGAGATAACGAACTAGATTGTCTACCCGTCTGCAAATCAGGCGAATCTGGTTGCGTTTGTCCGGATGGCTATTACTTACATTCTAATGGCATACATTGTGTTGGTAAGCAATGATACAGACTCAACTCCCCAACATATATACTTATAGATAAGGTAATATTTCACTTATTGTAGCTAGTGTTGAAGTTAATAAACCGCAGTTGTGTAATTATGTTAATAATTTTATTCTTGCAGGTGGCTGTCCCTGCAAAAATGGAGGATATTGCATTAAGGAGTTGCCAGTGTTCGAATGTGACTGTAAGGGCACTGGATATTCTGGAAGGATTTGCGAAACAGGAATAGTGGATATTCCGAGTAAAGTTAGCGTACGAGTTCCTGATGGAGTCGTGTCGATCCCCGTCACAGTTGTACCAAAAATAGCCGTAATAATACATGCTAACACAAAAGATAACTTGCGGATAAAACCAAATCCTATAGCCGTCAAAACCCCCTCAAAACGAGGATACTTTGATGTCTCTGCAAATTCATCTGGCATTTTCAGAATAGATTTTCGACTGACTGGGATTGATGCCGACATGTTTGACGACCCTAGTGGTGTCGATGTTTATGCTGGGGATGTCTTTCAGAGATTCCAACTTTATCACCGCGTGCTGATAGAAGGATGTTTCCTGATATCCATTAAATATCGTCACTCTTCGGCAAACAGACTAACGGCGTCAACGTATGCTCACCAATTGAACTTTTTGTCCACGACACCTTGGTACCAACTACACGATAGACCTGATGTGCATTTTACGCATGGTGTAACATTTTCCATCGGCGGCGGGAAAATTCACTTACCGGTCAGTGTGCGGGGTTTGGAGATAGTGGTAGCTGAAAATAAACTCCAGTTTGGGCCGGTTAGTCCATTCCGTAAGGAGACACATGGTACGAAGTTAGAACAAACGAATGTACGTCGGTGCGAGAGTAAAATACTCTTCCCAGAAGATTTTGTTGATTTCAAACATGCTCGTAGTCTTTACATAGCGATGTTTAGGAATGTGCAAGCTATCCTACCCGAAAGTGTGCAGCTGCAACCAATTATCGAAGAATGGTCACCATCTAGTATGTATTTTGCCAAAGCCGTTCCTGGCTATAAAATTCGCTCTATAGATGCTTGTACCATAGCGCCGGTGTATAACAACACTTTGTACCAGCTATTCTTATTTACCCATGGAATCGTACTTAAATTCCTAGGACAGACATTAAACTTGCAAAGTACGGAAGCAATGGATTATTGTCTAATTGTGGGTGATATTGGAGGAGGAAGAGAAACATTTACTTTAGTCTTTCCGAAGCCTGTCAGACAAAAGTTACGAGAAATCAAACTGCTAGAGATATTTTATGATCAAACAGGCGTCAACGTAGTCATCAATGGAATAGGGATATCACCGGCTGATCAGTTGCCTTCTATTTCATCTGAGCGATATGTTCTTTGGAATGGCAAGTCGGTGTTCACACCCAAGTAAGTATATAACGTTTGTGCCATTTTCATCCAAATCTGTGATAACCGGTGTAATATATTTTTCAGTATATTTAGTGTCGCACAGAAGTAGAGCCGGAGTGAGCTCACATATTATGTTGTCGATTTTATGACCAAGGTTGTATTATAAGATGTATATTGATATGTACAACAGCTTTACCTTTTTTTCATTCTCACATGTGTTTTGCACTCTGATAGCCAATATATACACCGACTTAGACGACAACCCAACGAATAAATATCGAATATCGTATGCAATATGAGGTTGATAGCACGGTTATTCTTTTTCCATTCAATGATTTTGTTTCGCAGGTTTCAAAACGGGCATTCGCTGTGGGTGTCTGCTGAAATCTCAAATGTGGAAGATAGGCTTACATCTTTCGACGGGGACTTCAAGACTTCGGCCGATTTATTCTTTAACTTGGATGACATAACAAAGGTTCGTCCTTTGCATATTAAACTGTATGGGCAACTGTAAAAAAAATAAAACAAAAGACAAATAAAGAAAAGTGAAACTGTTTCAATCTCCGTTTTGCAGTACCGGGGTACCGGCAATTCTACTTTGGTAACGTCTGTTGATAGAGCCTAATCATTGGACTCTGTTGCCAGAATACTTCTCGTGTGAATATGAGTATGGAAGCCCCGAGATTAGGCATCGGACAGTGCTTTAGCATTGCCAATACCAAGAATTGGAAAATAAGCCTTATAGTAGCTTTCGATATATTACCAAACCGGATGACTCTGAAGATCTTATTGCTCTGAAGTTAAATAGGTCAATTGTCCCAGGTAAATTATAATAATAACACTGTGTATGCAGACGAATAGCTGGTTGACTAAACTCAGCCTTATGTCACATGGGCAATTACAAGCGTCTGGTCCGTCATTCATAATTCAGCCGTCGTCCATTAGAGAATATCCGCGTAAAATACCGTGTTTACGTGGCCCTACGTCGGTATTAATTTCAATATCACCAAACTTGAACACATGATATATAGGAAGAAATTTTTCTCATTTAGAAAGTGATCGTATAACAGTATTTTTGTTATTTTGGGATTACACTATCTTAGTATAGCACAGATTCTAGTGCAGAAAATACCTTATATATAGTTCGCTACTTGTATAGTTGTAATATTCATTTGATATATTATTGTTCATTGTGTTATCTTTCAACATTTCCCTTTTCTAGGCGATGTCTTCGATGTTCATTGAAAGTTCAGATGTGTTGCTAAATATATGGCATTCTCTTGACCTATCAATTAAATTAATGGTCATGTCGATGGAATATACGGTTAAAGTACAGTGGCGCGGCGATGTGATGGTTGGCTTTGCTTCATTTGGAGGTAACTAAAGTCCTCAGTTTATCTCCTACAGGTTACCAGGAATTCCGATTTGTCACTATTATCTAGAGACATTTGAGATACCCTATAACAATTACCCTATAACAGATACCCTATAACAGATACCCTATAACAATTACCCTATAACAGATACCCTATAACAGATACCCTATAACAATTACCCTATAACAGATACCCTATAACAGATACCCTATAACAATTACCGTTCGTTTTACATCCCAACTTTGTAATTGTAATTAGCTGTGTTTACATCAATTGTAAAATGATTTTCTTGATTTGATTTAAACAACCCATACTGTGAAATGCGATATTGTACTGATAATGTTCCAAATTTTCTTCGGTTTCAGTGAATCAATCCATCAATTACTGTGACGCGGACTCAATTCCAAAAGGAATATTCATCAAGGCAGTTGTGGAAGGCCACTTTCTTCCAGATGAATTGGTTATCAGCGATATAATCATCATGAATGATGAATCTACGTCTATTTTCATAACTTTTGACCGGATGAACTCCATGAGAAATGATTCCGTCAGTTTTGTCCATATTTCAACTGCTCTTGACAACTTAAAAGAAACAGTAGGAGAAATTTCTCTTTACTTGCAGAAGACAGTTATCCCAAAGTCACCTACATCTGATGGATATTTGTCTGAGACTCTTAATGACATCAACAAAGAGCTCCATAATATAGCTGAATCCATAGAACACATGAGCACCAGCCAACCAGCTCTCAATATGTATGCTTCTGGGACTGTCACACTTATCAGCAATGTGTTGAAAATAGATAGCCAAATTCAGGACACTGTACAAAAATTGAATCTTACTTTCCGATATTTTCTTGATACGGAGCTCTCACAGATGAGGGATACAGTTGAAAACATGACAAGACAAACAACTTATTTAATATCCACTCTCGCTGCTCAGAGTACTTCCCTGTTGCAAGGCCCCAATACGTGGGGTGTTAAAACACCACTGTCTCTGGTTATTTCCGGGCGATGGTTTATGGTTGATGGGGAACTTTATTATAACGACAACGGAGCTGATAACTGTGGACTATTCGCAGACGTTCGCAGGGAACTGAACGGCGAAGCAAGCTTGCACCTCGCTGGCTCCATACATAGTGCACTGTTTACTCAGGACGTTACCACTGTACAAAGGAAATTTTGGCAGTTCATCAATCTAAAGAAGGGGAATACAATTAAAGTTGTTTTTAGACGAAATTCGAAGCTTTTTGCAGCAAAAATTGAATGCACCTTTGCTGCTCTTGGACACTTTCCTTCATCAACAATGCTTTTCGATGGAATATCGATGACGGTAGAGGCAAGTGGGAATGTTTGGAATACCTTTCCTGCACATATTTCTGCAACAGCTCCGATAATCATAGATGGAGCTAACGAAAAATGGTCAATGCGGGTAAATGGAAGATTTCTGTCTTCTAACGGAGAAGCATTCGAAGACAAATTGACAACACTGTTGCACATGCATGTCCGAAGGGTTACGGAAACAGCAATGGGGCGTATAGAAAATGCATCGACTGCAGTCATCTATCTCGAGAAGAAATACGCAGAATCTGAGTCGGATATGATATTTTATGCTGAGGAATTTTCCGATTTGAAAAATAATTATACGACTACAAGTGCAGCCTTAAAACTTGCGGAGAGCAGACTGTTAGCGCATGAAGAGGACTTGGCTAACGAACTGGAACTAGCAAAGCGCGTTTGTCCGTACCAGACTTGTGAGTTAGCATGCTGGGGAGGAAGTAACCTGATGACGTGCAAGACCAATCAAAGTTATCTTATCGACTCACCTTGCCTTACGTATAGTGACTGTGCACACAGAGTAGGAAATGTTGAATGCTACAGACAAAATGACATTTGTCAAACTGCTCGAAACTATATTTATAATAAGACTGATCCAGGCTCTGCAACCCGTTTATTTGATTACCAGAAGACAATGGATGACGTGGCGGTTTTGCAGATGAGGAGACATCAAATGTTTGATGTTATGGAAGAAGTGCTTCAAAAATACAATTTCGCCGTTTTCATGACTGAAACATTGAAAACTCGGTTAGACACATCGAAGCAGGAACTTGCTCAAATACACAATAATCTAACATGTAGATATTACATCAATGATTTTATCCAGAAACATGGGCTCTCCAATACATATGATGTCAAAGATTGTACCTTTGATTTCATGATTGAACTAGAAAATCCAAAAATATTTCCAGTACACTGCACAATAAATCCCTTCCAGTTGGGATGGCGGAAGACCTCGTTCGTTACAGATTTCACGAACGTGGTCTCCAGCATGTGGAATGTTGCTGAAAAACAGATTATTTATATCCTTAGAGAAGTTGAAAATATTTGGAAAGAAGACTCAGTTATGAACACGGTGGATAGTACTTATTTGTTCAGTAACATTCGAACTCGCTTGAATGTGAAATCCGCAGATATTTTGGAGAGATCAAATTTTTGGTCAGGCAAATGCCAAGAGGTGCGTGAATTCCGAAATTTCCTAAAATCCACGACAAGTATTATTTATCTCCAAGCATACAATTTGACCGATCAGATGCGTGTCTTCAAAAAAATCCAAATGAGCCTTGATGAGGCCAGCCAGACCGATACCAGCGGTACCGCTGCAATAAATGCCCGTGTTATAGGAGAGAAATTTGGGATTTCGGAAGTGGAAATGCTTGATATGTTCGAGGGGACCAACACGTCTGGTGGTGAAAGCGTGTGGGAAAGTCGCCGCTCACAACAACTTGCTCTGGTCGCCAATAACGAATCAATCGAGTTCGTTTTGAATTATCCTTTCCTAACGTTATGGGAGACTGGTTTGAAAAGTTTAATTAATGTAGACTTTACATCTGGTTACTGCTGGGGGTTCCAAGATTGTATAGAGTGGTATTTCCTGCTCATAAATCAAGCGCTGGATTCAGTTGACCCAATACTCACGGAGAAAGAAGTGAAAAATATAGGAAAAATTCGCAAACTTTATATCGATCTTTTCCGCGGAACCACTCACACCTTGGAATACGTCAAAGTGATCTCAAAAGAGATAATGGATCTCGAAAACGTTCTGGAACTCGATAAAATATATTGCGCTGCTAAACCTACATTGTCAACTGAAATTACAGAATATTTCACACCGCGATTAGGACATTCTCTTTCTATGAAATGTCCCGTTAAGAAAACCGCCGCACATATAAAAATTACATGGTATAAGAATGGTAACAGTGAGCCACTGGCGATTAATGAACATCCTTTCCTGAACATCTCTGCAGTAGACAATGAGGATGAGGGCTTGTATACTTGCAGTGTGTCTACTAACACTGCCTATATTACCAGTATACCCAAACATGTTACTGTTGTCGTCCCAGCAAAGATTGTTTCGCCTTTACCGAGTCATTACAAATGCATCGAAGGAGACGAGGTTGAATTTGTCTGCAAATCGAATGGTAAACCCGATGTCGTAAAACGTTGGCTCACAAATTCACAATCCGATGTTCGCAGAGTGACTGGGAAGTTAAGGTTTTCCTATATAACGATTGACGCCGCTGGACTTTACCGATGTGAGGTTTCTAATATTCATGGAATGGATAGTTCGAACGAATTGTATATCGACGTGCGCGTGGGAAAGCCTATGTGCCCGCAGTTCCAAATATGGTCGGGGTATCTCCAGATCAAAACTTTGCTTCCCCGTCTCCGTAACTCTTTTACTTTGCCAGCGAATTCAACAGTGTATGATCATTTATTTCTTGCTTTGGACAGACTATTCAAAGGTGATAATAACCAGTTTTACATCGCAGATATGGAATTATTCCATGATCTTGCAGAATTTCGGTTCTCCATGAGGACATCATCATGTAAAACTCCGGCAACTTGTGAGAGATATTGGTGCGAAACCTGGTATCATGAAGAGTACTTGAAGCTCCAACGTCATGTGATAGATGTCATGAGAATGATTAGAGAGAGCACACCGTTCTTTACACGAAATTCTGTTGATTATGTTTTCAACTCAGCTTATTTCGACATACTAGCCAACAAGCCAGTTTGCCGAGGTGCTCAAGTCCAGTTTTCGGAATACATCTGTGGTGAGCTACTTATAATGTACGGCAATCTTCTCCAAATTCTAAATAATATATTGGGATATAACAATTTATCGTTGTAGGGGGCAGGTTACGTACAACATAAAAAAGTTAATGTGAATATATCTTGTTTGTTATTGTAATATATCTTATTTTAAAATCGACAGAATACAAAAGAATTCCCATCAAAATAGTATTTCCCATGCCATTTTCCTGGGGATAATTGACAGGTAATTAGTCTACACTCCACAAATCACACGAACAATGATAGCCTATAGCCTATTAAATTGAGAGAATTTTGAATACCGTATTAGATAGGAACACATTCAGCGCTATCGAAGGATGAGTATGAACAACTATAACATATTGTTTCGTCGTGATCAAGAAGCTATTGGAGTGAATTCACAAATGTACAATGTTGATCAAACTGTTGAACTATTAATTACACAAACATCTTCCATTCCAATTTTCAGTGAGCAATACGCCGATATATCCACTTGCCCGTCCACTGAACCTTACATTCAGCTTGACAGCTGATGGTGCTGTGCTAAAGTGGAGCAATCCATTCAATTCGGATGGCTTCCTTACAGGTATAATACCTATCACATTTCATTATTTCTTCTGTCTATCGTGTGTGTTATAACGCATATAGATCCTAGATCTTAAGACGGAAATCGATAAATAGGTCATAATACATTGCGAATATGAGAAAATTTAATTTCTTTGGTACATTGAAAGTATATGTATATATTTTTAAAACAAATATTGAAATTATAATTAAATGGATGGCCATGGCAACCATATCAGTTTACTACAAATAACATATAGGAATAGATATTAAAGTTTCAAAACCTTCTAATGTTTGTTCATTAGAAAGAAAATTAAGTCGGTAAGCCTCATTTTGAATTTTTTCTTCACAGGATTACGTGCCACCTGAAATTTTTATTTTAGTTTAATCTAGAAATCCAATTTATGATTATTTGTTTGCATTTTCCCATTTTCATTTCTGTGTTATTTCGAGACAAATGTTACTCCATGTTAATGGACACCAATATCATAAGCTGATATGGTTTCATGGCTGAATTTTTGTTTCATTTTCTGTTATATATTACAGGGTTAATTCATGTAAAAATTTTATGTTGAAAAGAGAGGTCGTTCTATAACAAAAAGAGAAAATTTTGCTCCAAAAAATGCATGTTCTGGTGTTTTAATTTCGGAGCTTCTAAACTGACGCGCAACAAGTTGAAATACCTCGTTACCATGGCAATTGAATATCAGCAGTGATAATTAATAAATGACATTAACAACTAGCCTTGAGTGGTACTAGGAGCATGAACCGTGATCGAAGTCAGTACTTGGTTGTAGTCGCTCTAGATGTGACTGAGTTACCTTTTACAAATGATCGCGACTTGAAAATCTATCTTGATCAAGAAATGATAATGAGGTTATGAAGATTACGATGTCTTGTTGGCATAAGTGAAAACTGGCTCCCCTGAAGGAGTAGGTAGCATGCATTATAGCATGCTATATAGACGATCTTCTCGCTGTGGATAATCGCTATATAAATGACGCAGTGAGGGATATATATCCACCTACAGACAGCCCTACAGGCACATCATATTTTGATCTATATCTCTATAAAAATGAAACGGGCATTCTCTCTCATTGACGTTATGACAAAAGAGATGATTACAATTTCGACATCGTAAACTATCCCTTTCTGGACAGTAATATTCCAGTGGAACCTGCATATGGCGTATACATATCTCGCTTAGTAGCATTTGCTAGATCCTGTCTTAAATGTGACGATTTTAATCAACGTCACAAAAACATTGTTGCAGAAACTTATCAAACAGGGCTATTCCACCAAACGCCTCCACTCAAAGTTTTTCAAATTTGGCGATACATATCGCATGCTGATAGCAAAATACGAACGTAGCGTGCAAGATCTATGGCGCTACGTTTCGTAACTTGTGTCTAATTCCACTTAACTCGGGGCTAGGGGCCGTATGCCCCCATGTACTTCAAGATCCTCATGGTACTCATATGAACAATCACAATCAAAGCGTGACTGAGATACATCATTCTTTAGATGACGACTTTACAACGAATATTATGGATTAAGAATACTGATCAGCGATACGGATTTGATATTTTTGGAACATCATGATGTCTTGCCGGCATCATTGAAAACTGTTGACCGCTTCTCTCTTGCAGGAAACAAGCCAACCTTTATGTATACTATGATTGTCTTTTTGAATTTGGTGCTAATACTGTTATATGGAATATGGAATAGGTCTTTGGATTATGGACGCGGATATTCTCTAATGGACGACAGCTGAATTGTGAATGACGGACTAGACGCTTGTAATTCATACGCTTATCTTATGGACGGTTAGATTTACTGGGAAGAGTATTTTATAGACAAGGACTGGCTAATATATGTCAGGTCTGACGTTTGTATTTATAAAAGTATCTTTTTTTTTTCTTTTTTTTTTTTTTTTTTTTTGCTTTTCTCGCATGTTTTGTCTCCAAAATCAGTTTATTTCATTAATATTCTACCCACAAACTTCCATCACACGGCTTTCATAAATTTGGGATATGTTTTTTTTTTTTTTTTATAAATATTTTAATTTTTTTCCTATATATTCATAACACACATTCATACAACATTGTATTCAAATAATACCATAATATAGACAAATTATATAACCTCTATACCATCCAACTACATTTATACATATATATTCTGCCATACACAAAGACAGTTTTTCCGTGCATATATAAACATATTTACACCTACATACACACATGTGCACACACACATGCATATACATACGCACATATATATACATACACAAATACACCTACACACTACACACATATATATGTATATATATATAAATACACATACACACATACATACATATACACATACACACACCCATACACATAAGTGTATGCATATGAATATGGCATGGCCAGTAGACCAATACTGGATAGCTATTTTATTAACTATTTTATAATTGTAATAATTTCGAAGTATACACCTTTCTCACTACATTCACTTCTCACTAAGTCACTCCTTTTATACATTGCAACAGCTCTTACATATTTTCAAAATAGATTTCAAACAAACAGCATCTTTTTCTGAATTTATCAATCGCATTTGATGTATTGGCGATATATCTTTCTGCTTTGTAATGGTTATAGAAAATATTGATGAGAGGTTTCATGTGGAGACCAGTCTTCTCAGCTTTATTGTTAAATATATATTTCTTTGTTAACATCATCAATGTATTCAGTGCACATTGATCTTTGCCCCAACCTACTATTATTTTATGAGGAT
This sequence comes from Hanleya hanleyi, assembly GCA_036873755.1. Taxonomy (NCBI): domain Eukaryota; kingdom Metazoa; phylum Mollusca; class Polyplacophora; order Lepidopleurida; family Hanleyidae; genus Hanleya; species Hanleya hanleyi. Next base: position 19,665 of record JAVTVY010055413.1, read on the forward strand.
CAATGCGTCCACTCATCTTAGCTGTTTCTTTTAGCCATTTTTCTAAATCTGTCCAAAGTGTTTTAACAATCGAGCATTCTATAAACAAGTGTTCCAAGGTTTCCACATTTTCTCCACAGTATTCACATATATCATCGTTTACATATCCAATTTTATTTAAAAAGGACTTTGTTGCCACTATTCTGTGTATAATTTTGTACTGAAAGTCCCTCAATCTCGTGTATTCAGTACAGTGGAAGATCGATGAGTGTGCATTTGCCCAGTGTATTGCCGTATTGAAATATCCCTCCCATTTTTCCGTTAACTTTTGAGGACCTAGCATTTCGAAATTCAAGACATCATAGAAGTATCTACACCCTTTTTTTTGCCTTGCCAATGTTTGAAGGTAAATAGTGATTAAGGGAGATTCCCTTTGAATATTGGAGAAATCGTTTTTTATTTGATCAATCCATCCTATTGGTATATTTTTGATTAGTCTATTGTAATCGAGGAATGTACCTCTAATGTTGTATATGCGCATCAATTCGGGAAATTTTATAACATTTCCGTTCACGTCTATTAAGTCTCTTAGATATCGTATTTTTTTTTCATACCAGCTTCCAATGAAGTATGTTGGCTGCTTGAAGTTGGAGTTATACCAAATTGGTTCATTAAACAAATCAATAGTCCGTCTTTTTGTAATTTTTCTCTGAAGAACCCCCCAAGCTTTTAACGCATCTTTCCAGAAGGGGTTGTTTACTTTTTGTATAATAACGTTAGTATAATCTGATCCCATATTGCAGAGTTTGTCATTACAAGCGTCTAGTCCGTCATTCATAATCCAGCCGTCGTCCATTAGAGAATATCCGCGTCCATAATCCAAAGACCTATTCCATTTCCATATAACAGTATTAGCACCAAATTCAAAAAGACAAAAGTATACATAAACATAGGCTTGTTTCCTGCAAGAGAGAAGCTGTCAACAGTTTTCAATGATGCCGGCAAGACATCATGATGTTCCAAAATATCAAATCCGTATCGCTGATCAGTATTCTTAATCCATAATATTCGTTATAGAGTCGTCATCTAAAAATGATGTACCTCAGTCACGCTTTGATTGTGACTGTTCATATGAGTACCATGAGGATCTTGAAGTACATGGGCTCATACGGCCCTAGCCCCGGGTTAAGCGGAATTAGACACATGTTACGAAACGTAGCGCCATAGATCTTGCACGCTACGTTCGTATTTTGCTATCAGCATGCGATATGTATCGCCAAATTTGAGAAACTTTGAGTGGAGGCGCTTGGTGGAATAGCCCTGTTTTATAAGTTTCTGCAACAGTGTTTTGTGACGTTGATTAAAATCATCACATTTAACACAGGATCTAGCAAATGCTACTAAGCGAAATATGTATACGCCATATGCAGGTCCCACTGGAATATTACTATCCAGAAAGGGATAGTTTACGATGTCGAAATTGTAATCATCTCTTTTGTCATAAAGTCGACGAGAGAGAATGCCCACTTCATTTTTATAGAGATAGAGATCTAAATAAGATGTGCCTGTAGGGCTATCTGTAGTTTCCTTCAAATCCAGTGAAGGTGGATATATATCCTTCACTGCGTCATTTATATAGCGATTATCCACAGCGAGAAGATCGTCTATATAGCGTTTGGTGAATGAGAAGGAACGGGCTTTGAATGGATCGGTTTTTGAAAGCGCCTGCATATAGTCATATTCATAAGAGAACAGATACAGGTCAGCCAACAGGGGTGCACAATTAGTACCCATTGGAATACCTATATGCTGCTGACATATTGTGTTGCCAAATTTCACATAGATATTTTTAATGAGAAATTCAAGCAACTCTATAAACAAAGAAACATCCCATGAATGATATCTCTTGTATGTAGTCGAGCTAAAGAATGCTTTATGGCTTCCGACATTAATATATCTACGATCAGTTTTCTTGAACACAGATACTATTAATGAACTTATACGGTCAATAAGTTCCTGATGAGGGATTGTAGTATAGAGAGTCGAGAAATCCCATGTGGATACATGTCTGTACGGTATGTGACCTTTAGCATCAAGTTCTTCCGTAAGACATTTTGAGTTTTCAATATCCACATACATTCAACGCCAGAGTTCTTGAAAATAGTGGCGCAATACCTTTCCCAAAATGCTTTTACCTCCTGAAGGGCCCTCGTCAATAGGGTTGAAAGAAGCTTGGCGGTGCAGCTTCTAGAACCAGCTATGAATCTAGCTTTGTATGGTGATTTATGCATTTTGGGAGTCCAGTATATTTTTGGTATGTCGCTATGATTGGTTGGAAGACAAATACCTCTTTCCTTGAGAAACTTTTTGTGATTGTTAAATAAATCTTCCAGAGTAAATGCAGTTTGGGAGTAAGTAGACGTATTTGATGAAGATATGTCTACACTCAATTCTTTAACCAGCACCTGGTAATAGTAATATTTACATATGAATATTATATTATTCGGAGCTTTGTCTGCTGGGACTATGACGAATTTACTCTGGAGATTTGCTAGAACTTCTTGCGAATTGAGGTTTCTCAGTACTTGTTTTGCTAGGGGAAGAGAACTTCTGTCAATATGGCGGATTGTTTCAACGACCTTGCTCTTGGTGAGGTCCAGCCAATCAGCGAGTACTGTAGGTTCAACTTTTTCTCGCTTAGACCAATCAATAACGTACTGTTCTAATGCAGACAGGACTATCTTCTGGTCCGCCTTCAGATTTATTCTTCTTGGCTCTCTATATTTAGGTCCTTTCATCAGGAGTAATTTCAGATCCTTATCACTCACCACACCAAGGTCACCAGTCACAATATGCTTGCATGGTGTATAGATAAAGTTCGACAATTCACAATCACAACTATAGCCTCCTGACATGTATAAGTTCCAGTCAAACTCCTTGACAGCATTGGAGTAATTGAATATTTTGGTGGCTATAGATTTAGTATACTTATATGAAATGCAAGGAGGTTCTGTGAACTTGAAATAGTTTGGTACAGCGTTGCGTACCTCTGGACCATTCAGGATTCGAGGTAAATTAATGATGTCCAGTCCTTTATCTAAGTAGTTGAGTTTCAAGAAAAAATATGAGGCGTCTTATCCATGATATCTTCAAAGACTGGATGAATGGGACTAAGTTGACCATTCTCAAACCTCCAGATTTATAATCTTGTGTTATCAATGTTCTTTTAATTCTGTCTGGTCCGTCGTTCCATAAAAACTTGTAGAGTAACGAATTTATTTCTTTTATTACCTGATCTGGGGGGTTTGGCAAGGCAAGAAAAAGGTGTATAAGCTTGGACAGAGCGAGTGATTTTATAATTGTAATTTTGCCCAATAATGTCAAATTCCTCAGTCTCCATTTATGTAGTTCTTTTTTTAGCTCATCTAATTTAGCGAGATAATTTATTTTCCAGATATTGTGAAAGTTAACTGTGGAGAAATTGATACCAAGTATAGTAAAGTCGCTTACCCAGTCAAGCTGTATATTACAGCACAGCCTCAGATCAGTTCCCGTGAAAGAGCCTATCCAAATTGCCTTTGTTTTCTCGATATTAATTTTGAGGCCTGAATATTTATAGAAAACTGTGAGGCAGTTTAATGCTTCCCTCAACGATTGTTCGGTACCGTCAAGGATTAGCTGAGTATCATCTGCATATTGGCTGATCTTAAACTCTGTTCCCCCAATAGTTATCCCTTTTATATTTTGATTAGTTCTGACCATGCTGCCGAGTACCTCTGCACACAAAAGAAAAATATATGGGGAGATCGGATCTCCTTGTCTGCAACCTCGATGTAACGCAAAAAATGACGAGAGATTACCATTTTGTATGATGCAAGTACTTGTATTAGTAAAAAACAGTTTCATCCATTTTTGGAAGTTTTCGCCAAAATTGAAAGATTTTAAAACCTCGTTGATAAAGTCCCAGGATACAGAATCGAATGCTTTTTCGAAATCGACTGATAATAATAAACCAGGTATTTCCCGGTCTTTTGTTTCAAACAATATGTCATATATAATTCTTATGTTTTCTCCAATGTATCTGCCTGAGATAAACCCCTTTTGGTCTTCGTGAACAATTTTATCTAGTACCGTTTTTAATCTATTCGCAATACAGCCGCTTGTTAGTTTATAACTAACATTTAAAAGAGTGATTGGACGCCAATTTTTTAAATAATTTCTGACTTTATTTGGTTTCGGAAGACATGTTATTACCCCTTGTTTTTGAGTGACTGATAATTCCCCCTTATGAAACGCGGAATTGATGGATCTTAAAATGAGATGTCCTAAGTCCCCCCAAAACACTTTGTAAAATTCTGCCGGGAACCCGTCTAGACCTGGACTTTTATCATTTTTCATATTTCTTAGAGCATTACTTAATTCATTGTAGGTTAGTAATCCTTCTAATTTATCTGATTCATTATCACTCAATCTATTCAGTTCGATGTTTTCTAGGAATTCAGGCACATCTGTATCTGGCTCAACTTGTTTTGCATATAAATTGCAATAAAAATCTTTTTGAGCATTTAAGATATCTTTTGTGTTGTATATTTCTTTTCCATCATCCAGAGTCAACTTTGATATTAGTTTATTCGTGTAATTTCTCTTTTCTAGACCTAAAAAGTACTTGGTCGGTTTTTCCCCAGCTTCTAACCCAAGTGCCTTCGTTCTAGCCATCATACCCTCGATCTTTGTTTTTCTCAGCCCTTCAAGTTCCCTTTTTACGCTATTGAATCTATCTAGCTTTGCTTCTGCTATATTAGCATAGTTGTTTTGAATTTCTTCCTCGATAATTTGAATTTCTTCTTCTAAATTTTTTTCTCTCTTCATGTCTTCCTTTTTCTTTCTTGATGCATATTTAATTGTTTCTCCTCTGATTTTCATCAATAATGTGTCCAAAAATAGCTGGTCGTCTATGCAAAGTTGCAGATCTTGTTTAGAAATATATTTTAAGTTTTCACGATTATAGGGCAGCGGTGAATATTCGTCAATAACCTGATTAATTACTGATTTAACAATATCTAAGTATTCTTTTTCTCTCAACAATGAGCAATTTAATTTCCAGTATCCCCTACCCCTTTCAGAATTTGTGAATCTACACTTCAATTACAACACATATAAGGGAAGTGGGAAGAGGTGCCGACATACTGACTGCGTCACATGACTTCACAGAATAGTCTTCTGGTTAACCTATTCTAAAGCACATACCAAGAATCTAACGATTCGTGATATGTATTGTATCTCAGGTACGCTTTTATTGTACCTGTTCATGTGGCAACTTGGATGATATGACCACACGGCCCCTAGCACCGGCATAAGCGGTATTAGATACAAATCTAGAGAGATATGATGGAAATGCTCTGACAACTCGTATACTGGTAATTGGTGAGCTGTTTCGCTGTGACAACTCGTACATTGAGATTGGTGAGCTGTATCGTCGTCAGATGTAAATGACGGCATTTAACACAAAAGACTAGTCTGTAAGGCCCGATGTCGACCCAGCATCAACTTCCCACAAGTGCCAACATATATCAAAGACCAAAAGGTCTGTACAGGGGGCGGGCCTCTGGGACGAAACGTCCACCAGCAGAATCTCGCCATATACAGGAAAAAAATTACAACACATATAAGGGAAGTGGGAAGAGGTGCCGACATACTGACTGCGTCACATGACTTCACAGAATAGTCTTCTGGTTAACCTATTCTAAAGCACATACCAAGAATCTAACGATTCGTGATATGTGTTGTATCTCAGGTACGCTTTTATTGTACCTGTTCATGTGGCAACTTGAATGATATGACCACGGCCCCTAGCACCGGCATAAGCGGTATTAGATACAAATCTAGAGAGCTATGATGGAAATGCTCTGACAACTCGTATACTGGTAATTGGTGAGCTGTTTCGCTGTGGCAACTCGTACATTGGAGATTGGTGAGCTGTATCGTCGTCAGATGTAAATGACGGCATTTAACACAAAAGACTAGTCTGTAATGCCCGATGTCGACCCAGCATCAACTTCCCACAAGTGCCAACATATATCAAAGACCAAAAGGTCTGTACAGGAGGCAGGCCTCGGGGACGAAACGTCCACCAGCAGAATCTCGCCATATACAGGAAAAAATTACCACACATATAAGGGAAGTGGGAAAAGGTGCCGACATACTGACTGCGTCACATGACTTCACAGAATAGTCTTCTGGTTAACCTATTCTAAAGCACATACCAAGAATCTAACGATTCGTGATATGTGTTGTATCTCAGGTACGCTTTTATTGTACCTGTTCATGTGGCAGCTTCGATGATATGACCACACGGCCCCTAGCACCGGCATAAGCGGTATTAGGTACAAATCTAGAGAGCTATGATGGAAATGCTCTGACAACTCGTATACTGGTAATTGGTGAGCTGTTTCGCTGTGACAACTCCTACATTAGAGATTGGTGAGCTGTATTGTCGTCAGATGTAAATGACGGCAATTAACACAAAAAGACTAGTCTGTAAGGCCCGATGTCGACCCAGCATCAACTTCCCACAAATGCCAACATATATCAAAGACCAAAAGGTCTGTATAGGGGGCGGGCCTCGGGGACGAAACGTCCACTAGCAGAATCTCGCCATATACAGGTAAAAATTACAACACATATAAGGGAAGTGGGAAGAGGTGACGACATACTGACTGCGTCATGACTTCACAGAATAGTCTTCTGGTAAACCTATTCTAAAGCACATACCAAGAATCTAACGATTCGTGATATGTGTTGTATCTCAGGTACGCTTTTATTGTACCTGTTCATGTGGCAACATGGACGATATGACCACACGGCCCCTAGCACCGGCATAAGCGGTATTAGATACAAATCCAGAGAGCTATGATGGAAATGCTCTGACAAGTCGTATACTGGTAATTGGTGAGCTGTTTCGCTGTGACAACTCGTACATTGGAGATTGGTGAGCTGTATCGTCGTCAGATGTAAATGACGGCATTTAACACAAAAGACTAGTCTGTAAGGCCCGAGGTCGACCCAGCATCAACTTCCCACAAGTGCCAACATATATCAAAGACCAAAGGTCTGTACAGGGGGCGGGCCTCGGGGACGAAACGTCCACCAGCAGAATCTCGCCATATACAGGAAAAAATTACAACACATATAAGGGAAGTGGGAAGAGGTGCCGACATACTGACTGCGTCACATGACTTCACAGAACAGTCTTCTGGTAAACCTATTCTAAAGCACATACCAAGAATCTAACGATTCGTGATATGTGTTGTATCTCAGGTACGCTTTTATTGTACCTGTTCATGTGGCAACATGGATGATATGATCACACGGCCCCTAGCACCGGCATAAGCGGTATTAGATACAAATCTAGAGAGCTCTGATGGAAATGCTCTGACAACTCGTATACTGGTAATTGGTGAGCTGTTTCGCTGTGACAACTCCTACATTGGAGATTGGTGAGCTGTATCGTCGTCAGATGTAAATGACGGCAATTAACACAAAAGACTAGTCTGTAAGGCCCGATGTCGACCCAGCATCAACTTCCCACAAATGCCAACATATATCGAAGACCAAAAGATCTGTACAGGGGGCGGGCCTCGGGGACGAAACGTCCACCAGCAGAATCTCGCCATATACAGGTAAAAATTACAACACATATAAGGGAAGTGGGAAGAGGTGCCGACATACTGACTGCGTCATATGACTTCACAGAATAGTCTTCTGTTAAACCTATTCTAAAGCACATACCAAGAATCTAACGATTCGTGATATGTGTTGTATCTCAGGTACGCTTTTATTGTACCTGTTCATGTGGCAACTTGGATGATATGACCACACGGCCCCTAGCACCGGCATAAGCAGTATTAGATACAAATCTAGAGAGCTATGATGGAAATGCTCTGACAACTCGTATACTGGTAATTGTTGAGCTGTTTCGCTGTGACAACTCGTGCATTGGAGTTTGGTGAGCTGTATTGTCGTCAGATGTAAATGACGGCATTTAACACAAAAGACTAGTCTGTAAGGCCCGATGTCGACCCAGCATCAACTTCCCGCAAATGCCAACATATATCAAAGACCAAAAGGTCTGTACAGGGGGCGGGCCTCGGGGACGAAACGTCCACCAGCAGAATCTCGCCATATACAGGAAAAAATTACAACACATATAAGGGAAGTGGGAAGAGGTGCCGACATACTGACTGCGTCACATGACTTCACAGAATAATCTTCTGGTAAACCTATTCTAAAGCACATACCAAGAATCTAACGATTCGTGATATGTGTTGTATCTCAGGTACGCTTTATTGTACCTGTTCATGTGGCAACTTGGATGATATGACCACACGGCCCCTAGCACCGGCATAAGCGGTATTAGATACAAATCTAGAGAGCTATGATGGAAATGCTCTGACAACTCGTATACTGGTAATTGGTGAGCCGTTTCGCTGTGACAACTCCTACATTAGAGATTGGTGAGCTGTATTGTCGTCAGATGTAAATGACGGCAATTAACACAAAAGACTAGTCTGTAAGGCCCGATGTCGACCCAGCATCAACTTCCCACAAATGCCAACATATATCAAAGACCAAAAAGGTCTGTACAGGGGGCGGGCCTCGGGGACGAAACGTCGACCAGCAGAATCTCGCCATATACAGGAAAAGATTACAACACATATAAGGGAAGGGGAAAGAGGTGCCGACATACTGACTGCGTCACATGACTTCACAGAATAGTCTTCTGGT
>JAVTVY010055414.1:0-32088 GCA_036873755.1 Hanleya hanleyi
CGCGTCATCTCGCGTCATCCCCGGCAGTGCGCGCGCGCGCGGGTCAAAAGGTCAAAGGGTCACCTCCAGGTCAGACGGTCCAATGTCCAATGAGACAATGTTGCGGTATCGCTATAGTCAGAGCTTGAGCACAAAAAAAAGGGGGATTCTAGATGAACCTGGGAAAGATGGGCAGTTGCATGTGGACCAATCGGCGGTCGAGAAAAAGAGCCAATCAGCGGTCGAGAAAAAGAACGAATCAGCGATCGAACAATCAGCCAATCGAATTGGGGTATTCACGGTGTGCTTTCGCTGACGTCCGCGCCTACATCTGGGTTCTTGTACACCCGGGTAATGTTTTTCTGGACATGGATGGGTTACCTTTGGCTCCATTCTAGGCCACTGATTGGCTAATAAAACTTATAGTCATAATCTATACGTGTTGGACGAGTCTCTTCACTCACCGTATACACGTACCTCAATGAAATGCCCGCTCCAAGCCTAGACCAAAAAACACGTACTTGGTCTGTAGGCTGATTTCATTGGCTCTCTATTTTTACTATAGTGCTCTTGCATTCTAACCTTGATGGGTTACCTAGCACTGATAGTCATAATCGATACGTGTTGGACGAGTCTTTTCACTCACCGTATACACGTACCTCAATGAAATGCCCGCTCCAAACCTAGACCAAAGACACGTACTTGGTCTGTAGGCTGATTTCATTGGCTCTCTATTTTTCACTATAGTGCTCTTGCATTCTAAACTTGATGGGTTACATTTTGGCCCCATCCTACACCACTGATTTCAGTTTGACTGAATCTCCACATTGGGCATTGATGCATCAGGAATAAAACACACAAGACAGGGTTTTTTGGTGAGATCTCATTTTTTTTTTTTTTATTCATTGAACAACAACAACGTGAGAACAACCACGTGAAAACTCAAGCCCAGAACAAGGGGCTTGTCATTAACTGAAGCCCAGAACAAGGGGCTTGTCATTAACTGAAGCCCAGAACAAGGGGCTTGTCATTAACTGAAGCCCAGAACAGCGGGCGCATGTACATTGAAATAATTCAAGCCCAGAACGGGGCTTGTACATTGAAATGATGGGCGGCCCAGTCATAGACGAGTACATCGCGGTCCTCGGCCTGGGGGTACTCGTCAAACATCTGTACGATAGTAGATAAGGGTCTTCCCCGGCATCGATGGTACAGGTAAAACAAGCAATATTGTCCGCACACGCCACTGGTCAAGCTTTGCAACGTTTGACTGTTCCAACACCACGTCTCTGTGCCTTGATCCATGAAGTCTGTTAAATCGGGATGGAGGGGTGGCAGGCCGTACGGGTCAAAGTATTCCCCCTGCTGTTCTGTCAAGTACACGGCCACCCAGTGTTCACCGGGCCGATCCATCAGGTCCGTGTTGAGAACGTAAGCAGCCGGATACATACGGTCTAATGGAAACACATCTCGGGCGAACACCCCTTGAAAGACCCTACGTGTCTCTGGGTCATTCTCCAGCACGGTGGTTATCTGGTCTGTATCCATGTTAGGTGGAGAAGTCCCACAGGACGTTGCGCGCCTTGTCCACTTGAATGATGTTGTCAAACTCGGCGTAGCAGATCACATTGACGGTGGTCGCCAGGGCTCGTGCAAAGTGGATTTCCAACCGTAGATTGCCTTGCTTGGTCAGGGCCAGCTGATGGTCGTTCTCTAAGGTGGGGGTCAGATCGAAACAGAACAACGTGTATCCGTTCGCGTAGTCCTCCCGACTGATCATATTCCCTTCGTCCTGGTTGATTTGACCGGTGGTTGTAAACAGGCTCTGATAGGCTCGAATGAAATTCCTCCGCGCAAAGTTCGGGGTTAAGGCCGTGGCTGGCACCTGTTGTCCATCCACATGCAGGGCCACAAAATTGATGCCGAAATGTTTAAAGTCAAACGGATTCTCTGGGTAGGCTCAGCTGAAACTGGTATTTTCCACACAGGCCAGGATCAATCGCTTGGGTAGTTCCCCCAGGAACAGGTTTTCTTTGTTGGCGCTCATATTTCCAGCAGGCACAGAAAACACTTTGGTTTGTACACGTCGGATAGGGTACTGGGCTGGTTTTGTTTCCAAGGCTTTGAGGTGTCCCAGTTGAACGGCTGGATTCGGTTTCACTTTTCGGACATACAGGACTGCGTCTTGGATGACAATCTTATAGTCAGCTGCATGCCCGTCTACGTTAGTGGCCATGAAGGCGAAGGTCGGAGGCGCCCGTATCAGTCGGATTTTGATGGGGATCTTGTTCAAGAGGTACCGGTCTTGCATGAACATGTCTGCGTGCAGTCGACCCATCATATCCACCGAGGCACTGTTCGCAGTGAAAGCCTTCGTTTGTTATATCCCCCATTGTCCACCGTGTCCATGTGCTCGGCCGTGTCCCTGTAGAATAAAGCGGTTGTCAGCTGAGATTTTTTAGCCTCTCGGCCATACGACAACAGTGTCTCGATGTAGGCTCGATAGGGGTACGTGTTGGTGGAATCACTGATGAGTTTGTCGCTGAGAAAATATCCACCTGCTGAAACATCGAGTGCAGCCAGAGATTCCTCGGGCCCACCGTTGCTTGGTCAGCGAGTCTCGTGCCAGCTCCATTGACCACCTTGGCTTTCACATACAAGTAGGTATGGGCTAAATCCACATAGGCCGTATCCGCATTACTGATGGCGAACTCGATGGGCCCGGTTTCGTTGATGCTGGAGAGCGGGAGATGCTCCACCCATAATCCTTGTTCGACACTGGTTTGTGTGGGCGGCACGGTCCACAAATCAAATTCACTGTTGGTAGAGGGGCAGGACTCGGCGTGGATTAAGGACATGTTTTAAGAAAAGATATCCCGGGTCTTCTTGGATGTGCGTCGTCGCTGGGTCGGTCGTCGACTGGTGCGTGATCTCGGTGGGACAGCTCTTTTATTCCCTACGGTGCGTTGTGCTTTGGCCACCAAGACGCCTCCCGCTTCTTTGGCCCGTCGTTTCAAGGCTTGTCGGGGTGCCGTACCCCCCAAGACATCGCCGGCCACTTGCAGTCCACTGCGTACCGCTTGTTTGCCGATTGCTTTCACACCCCGCGTCACCAAGGGCAGGAACGTTTTCACAATGCTGCCGAGTATGTTTCCCAGTCCATGTCCTCGTTGCATGCGTGCACCGCTAAAGACCGGAAAGCCACCCCCGGCCTGTTGGGCATAATAGTCGGCATAGCTGCGTGCATCGCACTCGTCAGGTACTTTCATTATGCAAAGTGGGGAGCACGTGCTTGTCGAAAATGAAGTGTCAGCACCACTTTTCCTCGTTCGAATGCCACCGCTCGTCCCGTGTCATCTCTTATATCCACCGTGATCGTGTTAATGTCGGTATGTCGTACGGGCAGGTACATGATATGGTTGAAACTGTGGGTGACTTGATCGCCATACGTCTTTTTAATGGGGACCACCCGTAACAGAGGTGTGTTGATATCGCCCACGATGTGGTTGTCCACCACGTCCGAGTAGACGTAGAGTCCGTACATACCCGACTTCATATCCATCGGCATCTCGCCACGGTGTTGGTTGGGACCAGCGAACGTCTGCAGATCGAAACCCAGCATTCGCTGTAGTGTAGGACTGAGTTTCACATTCACGGTATCGGTGACGGTAAGCTGTGCCTTGTCGTTGTGTACGTTGACATCGAAGAACACGTTTCTCTTGAAGCGCAAGGCTCTCAGGCGTGTTGCACTATCCGTCACCCCCCGTAGCGCCTTATCATGCATCAGTCTTGACAGCCCACCCATGAACTCTTTGGGGGTATCGTATTGGCCTTCGGGCAGGGTGAGTCGGGTGTTTTTACCTTCGTAGGTGACCTCGTACCACACTTCATTGGCTCTCACGTTGTACCACGAGTAAGGGTATTGGATATCCACGAGGGCACATTCCCACCGGCCAGGTAAATGTAACGGTTGCGGTAACTGGGTGACGTACTTGGCCACGGTGTTGTCAGGAAACACATCCAGCGAACTGTTACTGGGTAGGGTCAGGTAAACCATGGCGACTGAGCTGTCCTGCTGCTGCTGTTGGTTTTAATAGGTCTTCCAGGCCTTGGGCGGTTGTGTGCGGCGTCGTGTTCGTCGCGTTGACTTGCTACGTGTCACGGCTCTGGAGATGTGGGGTGTCTTGATCAAGGGTGTTTTTTTTATAGGCGCGAAAAGAAGGTGCCCGTTGTGGTGGTGTTTTGGGGGGTGACTCCGGTTCCCATTCGGATTCCCAAGAAGGTAGTGGGCCACTCGGCGATTGCTGGGGTCGCTGCATAAAGGCCCAGCGGTGGGGGTTCCCCACCAATTCCTGTGGTACATGCATGTCTTTTAAGCCTTGAGCGAAGACCTCCCATCCTCGAGGATCGGTGTGCGATCTGCGTTGACGCATCAGATCATTCACTAAATCCGTCATGTGGGTGCCGGGGACCACCTGATTCTGTACCAGGAGTTCGCCTTTATCATTCCAAGTCATGTTAGGATTCTGTTTCATCCGTTGTAATACCAGGCCAGCTTGTTTTTTGAACGAGGCAGGTACACTCTTCAGCACTTCGTCTTCCACCCACTGTGGGGCTGTGGGGGCTACCTCACCCGGCTGTTGGAGCGGTGCTGAGGTCAGCGGTCTGTCACGTGGTGGTGGTGGTGGTGGTGGTGGTGCTGCTGTTGCTGGGGTGGACAGGGTTTTGTATTGGTCCATGAACGTCATGTACCGTTGAAGCGTCTCATTGTACCGTTGTACTTTCTCACTATCGCTTAACCCCGGTCTCTGTAAGATCTGTTGCATCTCTCCATCGAGGCTGTTTATGGTCTTCACCGTAGGTGGGACAGGGTAGGGTGATTGGAGGTTTTGCAGGAACCGTGGTTCGACGAGGACCCTTTTTTTTGTGTGGTTCATTGTCGGCCGAAGAGTCCACCCAATACTGGACCCAACACGGAAGCGGCCAACAGTGCTAAGATGGCCCCGAGAAAGCCGCCTTTCTGTAACACCTTTTTCTTTTGTGTTTGAGGGACCCGCTTGTGGACTAGGGTTCGGAGACCTGTCTTATGCTTGGTCAACTTGGTCTTCTGAGCCGGAGTGAGTGGTACGTTGCCTTTTAACAGGTTGTACCCGATCTCGCACAGACAGCGTACAAGGTCAGGGTCCGCACCGCGTACAATGGTTCGGACTAACTCGGGTGGGGCCGTCTTCAATACACGGAGCGTGGGAGCGTGCTTCCGTACTCACGCAGACATCCTGTACAACTAATGCTAGAACCCACAACTCTGCCCTTTTTATCCACCTCACAGACAAAGTCAACCCTGCTGTGGTATTCATTCTTTTTATTATTCCCCATCATCAAACACACAGACCCCAGCTGGGGGCGCCACTGTGGGTGTGTTTACATTATTTTTGCATGTACACGTGGTGGGTCTCTCCGGGGAAGATGCCGGTCCGTAGTCGAAGGTGGTCGGGGGTGGCTTGCTTGAGGTCGAACAGCATATACCCGTGCTGAGGGGTTGTGGCATCTTTAAAGGCTTCCAACGCAAACGGTGTGCGGCCGGGGTACATCTGTCTCGCCAGGTGCAGCAGTTGAGTGGTATCTCTCGGGTTTTTGAAGACCACCAGGTAGTGGGCATTTAAGCGGATATTCCGATGTTCTTTGTTTTTACTGAACGGATTCTGCACAATGTAGATGCTGAGCCGTCGATGATGGCTGCCTTTGGTAAAGAGTTGGGTGACCCGTGCATCCGTCTCCGCCATGAGATCATCCAGAACCACCAAGGTGTCGGGTTCAAAATCGGCCAGGTTGGGTAGGCCTTCCACGAACGTGATATGGGGCATTGCTGCATACGCTTCCTGCCATTCTCCGTAACACCACACGACTCGGGCAATGGGTGGAGTGATCATGCTGTCGGCGTGTTGAAGGAGCTTCCTGACGAAGTGCGTTTTGCCGGAGCCCGTCGATCCTGCGATGACGCAAGTGAAGGGATGCTGCCACCGAGGGTCCATGGTTTGAGGTCTATCCGTTGTCGTGGTAACACGCTCTTGTAAATTTCGTACGAAGTAACTGGAGTGGTGGTGGGTACAACGTCGGTCGTCGTTGTCTGTTCACGTTCAGGGATGGTGCTGGGGGTGGGTACAACGTGGGTGGTCGTCGTCGTTGTCGGTTCACTGTGAGGGATGAAATCCGGTAGGTGTTCAGACGTAGTGGATGTACTTGGTGTAGGTGTAGAGCTCGACGTGGCTTGTACGCGGGGTGTGGTGGTGGTGGTGGTGACTGGGCTGGATACGACTGGTGCTCTCTGTAGACCGGTTTCGCTGGTGCCTGGTGTTCTCAGTTGGTTAAGTAACGTGCTAACATAGGTTACGTCGTAAAACACACCTGCGTACAACACACTCAGCAGGGTTAGCAATAGCACCCCAAAGCCCACTTGCGCTTTGCGCGTTTTGCGAGACGCTGTCTTCGGAGGCAGCTGCTGTTGGTCCATAGCACTGGGGTCGGACGTGGAATGAAGGAGGTCGGCAGTGGTGTCTGGCTTTATAGTCGTTTCACCTGGTTGGCAGCGACCCAGGAATTGAAGGAACTGGGCCAGCCTTGCCATTTTACGAAATGAAACAGTTTGCCACGTCGACATTCCGTTTTCAAAATCTGCTCCACCGTGTAGTAGTCTTGCTGTGTTTTTACAACAGGCTGTAATTCCGTATCGTAAAACGTCCCCAGCAACGTTTCCCCTTGGAGATCTTCCAGTTCATAGACTCGCCGCTGTCGGGGTAGGCGCCGTTTAATCAGGAAGTGCTCATCGCTCCAGTTGGGCAAGTAACTTTTCTCGAACTTGCCCTTGACTTTATTGATCCGTACAGGGTCCCCGACCTTGTACACCGCCTTCGGCGTTCGCTGCGATGGCCTGGGGTACAAGACACGCCGGACTTGGGCTTCATTGCGTTGGGTCACGGTAATGGGCGCTCTCTCTATACTCCGATGATAGGCTCGATTGTAACCCCTCACCAGTTTCAGGAGAACATCGATGTACCGCCTTGTATTCTTATAGGTGAAATATTTATACATGCGGCCTTTGAATGTCCTGTTGAACCTTTCCACCACGGAAGCCTTGGTCTCGTTGTGCGTATGGAAGAAAAACACCTTCTGGGCTTTCAGAAACTGTTGGAACGGTCTGTTGAGGAATTCCGTGCCTTCGTCGGTTTGCAAATACAAAGGTTTGCGCCCGGTCTTGAAGATATCTTTGAACGCCACTATGAGATTTGCCCCCGTTTTCGTCCGGATGGGTACCACCCACGCATACTTGGATAGGATATCGATGCACGTCAAGATATACCGATTCTCATCGTTGTGTTTGGCGAAGGCGCTCATATCCACCAAATCCGCTTGCCACTGGGCATCTATTCCTCCCACGATGACCCGGTTCCGTAGAAAATGGCGATGGACAGATCGATGTAAGGTATAGGTGTCTTGTCTTCTTAACCAATCTCGGACTTGGGCACGTTGTATCCCTGGGGTTTGGCCGCTCGATAGAGAGCCGACAATGCACTATAGGCCGCCGGACTGTCGGGACTGTAGTATAAGTTATCCAACACCTTCTCCCAGCGCTTCATGGTGACAAATGATGATGGACCCTGACTCTATCGTTTATTTATAACGGGTATATCTTGGGCCGGAGTTTCTTTCTGATTTTCTTCGTGGACTTCCACAGTGGCCATGGTAAATGACCAGTCCAACTCGTCTGATGACCGCTTGATAAGCACTTCATCCACATCCACCACGGCATCTTTCAATGCAGACCATAGATCAGGGTGAAGGGTAAAATGCACTGTACCTCCATCTAGCCGAACCAATTGAGGAAAGAAAGGGCCGCGTCGGATGTACACATCGTGACACAAGTGGATGAGGTCGCCGTCCAGTTCACCAGACAACACCCGTTTGAATTTGGTCCAGCCCTCCCGGGACAGACGAATGTGAGCCGGGCACGGTTGTGTAGGGTCCGCATAACAGACGTCTCCCACCTCCTCCATGATATCGACCTTATCCGCATACACGTGCAGGAAAACCTCGGGGTCAAGCTGAAATACGCCAGTACTATATGCTCCGTCATGGTCAGTACGTGAATGGTACCAGAGTTCACTGTCTCTCGTATTTATAGGGAGAACCCCGTGAGATCAAAGGATCAGGTGGTCATGTCATTGGGCTGACTGAGTCTAGCGGGGTAATCAATGGCATCGTCGTCGGGTTCATGTAGTTGTTCATGGGGTTCAGCCGCCGCGTCCTCCATAGCACGAGCCCATGCCAATTGGTCGGGTGATCGGTCGTCCGGTGTAAACAACTGGTCCACAATAGGCACTACTTTCTCCAAGGCTGACCACACAGAGGAAGTGAGGCTGATACTGCGCGTAGGCTCTTTGTAGCGACCCACCCGTGGGTAGAGCGCAGTATGGTAGACGTAGTTGGCGTTGTCCAGGTGAATCAGGTGTCCGTCCAACTCACCGCTCAACACCCGTTTAAATTTACTCCACCCTTCACGCTCTAGTGTCACCGTATTCGATAGAGTCTCAGCGGGCGCCAGCAAATCGCTCCAGCATCTTCCACCAGGGTGACTTTATCTTGATACACGTATAATCCCACCTGGTAAGGTGTAAGAGGCAGGATAGCTTGGAGTGATGACATGCTTGCTCTCAATGTCGAACGGCGAATGACCCACACTCTGTCTCAGCCCTCGTATTTATAGTGTCAATACCACAGCGCCAGGGTCAATAAGGCACAGACTAGTATGAGGCCAACCAGCCGGCACTGGTTCCGCCGTGAGCGCCCCTGGTCCATAGCGCGAGCATCAAGGATGGCTGTCATAGTCCAGTAGTGGTGAGTGATGGCACGCCTCTCCATCGAGTGCACTCTGTGGAGGACCGCTTCTGTGATCTCGTTCAGGATCTGGCTTCGTCCCTCGTTGTCGTCGCCATCTCCAAACATGGACCGGACCACTGCTCGGTAGCCCGTGAATGAATTCACCACGGTGGCATACTGTAAAATGCGAGTCGCATGGGGCTGGATCTCCGCCATGGCTCATCAGGTAAGTCAGATCTTGAACTGATCACGTGACCTCCCCGTGATGACAAATACCCAGAACCAAGTGAGTACATGCATCCCATAGTCCCAGGTCACGCCCGATTCACGCAGACCGGAAGTGACGTCATACACCTGCGCACAACCGTGATGGAAAAAACCCAGAACTAAGACAGTACATCCATTCCATACAGGCAGAATGCAGGCAGGCAGGCAGGGAGGCAGGCAGGCAGGCAAGCAGACAGGTCAGGTAAGTCAGAGTGCAATGAATACACCCTACCCTAAAAATCGCCACTCCTTTTATACGTTTTTCTACCCACCTCTCACCACACGACACAAAAAACGACCGCCATCTTGGACCCACACCATCTTGGTCACACCTCCTACCACACACGACACAAAAAACGGCCGCCATCTTGGACCCACACCATCTTGGTCACACCTCCTACCACACACGACACAAAAACTGGCCGCCATCTTGGACCCACACCATCTTGGCCCCACACCACACACACACGACACAAAAACTGGCCGCCATCTTGGACCCACACATTCTTGGCCCCACACCACACACACACACACGACACAAAAACTGGCCGCCATCTTGGACCCACACCATCTTCGTCACACCTCCTATCACACACGACACAAAAACTGGCCGCCATCTTGGACCCACACCATCTTCGTCACACCTCCTACCACACACGACACAAAAATTGGCCGCCATCTTGGACCCACACCATCTTCGTCCACCTCCTATCACACACGACACAAAAACTGGCCGCCATCTTGGACCCACACCTCCCACGACACAAAAACTGGCCGCCATTTTGAACCCACCCCACTCACACATCACTCATAGGCCACGCCTCCTCATCATGGGTCACACCCCCCAATACCCCCCCAATACCCCCCATCAGCCAATCAGAATCACGCTTACATACCACCAATTGTGACGTCAGAGTTACATCCGGGGGGAATAGCCGTCAATTTGCGTTATGTATACTACTTGCCCGAGAAGCTTATCAGGATTTCGGTTCATTTGGACCGATTCACGGTCAAAAATGGCTCGTAATAGCTCCAGTCTTTCTGTGGATTACGATTTCAATGGTGTTTCACTTACCAACACAAGTCATTGAGCTACCGATTGTAAATATATAGATAAGAAGTCAAGACAAGAAGATAGTCCCGATCCATTAATCACTGCACGTCGTCTCTGCCAAGACCACAATTCTCTCGATTTTCTTTTTCTCCTTCGCTGCAAGCGAATAATCAAAGGTCGGCGGCAAGTACGGCATTTGTTATATTCATCTGCAAATTTTATTTAAATTCACTTTTCTTTAACAGGCTTCGCCGGTGAACTATTCGCGAAGCCTGGGCACCGCTTTCATTTGTCAGGGGAAAAGGCAAAATTGTCATATTTATTTCCAGTGGCTATACGTCATTGGTACGAGGGAGCATGTGTAGGGCGGTGTGAGGGAACAGGTTGCACGGCAAACTCTATTTGACCAGTGTCCATTGTACTAGGATGGAGTTCCCAATCAAACGAACCAAAAAACCACAAGCGCACATAGCTTAAAATTTTACGGTCAACACCTGTCAGGAAGTGAATCGGCTTGCTGAGCTTGAAATAAACTACTTCCTAGCTGTCGAAAGTTGAACGTCTCAATTCAATTAGGGAATCAGCTAGGTACAGTTTTATTAATACTGTCGAACATGTAAATCGTTTGGTAGTTTGTTGCCTCCTGTATTTCAGTGTCGTTAAAAACAACTAACCAACGTCTGTTCAAGGAAGATTTGTTCTTATCGTAATTATGTTTTAAATGAGCTTGGTTTATAAAGGGTCAGTCAGATAAGGGATCTAGGTGTTCTTTTATCATCTAATCTTAACTTTGGCAGTCTTATTGACAATGTATGTTCTGAAGCATTTAGTATGGATAATTTGATCAAGAAGACATGTCAATATTTTAAATCTGTCGATACTTTACGCTCTCTTTTCCTTTTTCTTGTCGTAGGTAACCTCGAATATTGTTCCCCTATCTGGACTTGTTATCATGCCGTTTGTCAAATTGATCGTTTGGAGCGGATTCAAAAAAGTTTGTTTTTAATTCGTATATTATAAAGCTGGGAAGAGTCACGACAATGTTACATATAAGCAAATGTACACTGTTATGGAAAAGGGTGGGATACGGGTGGTAATTTCCACCCTATGGTGGAAATTTCACTGATTTCAATCCAAGCCGGAGATGAGGTGGGAATCTCCACCCTCAGTATTTCCACATTTTGTCTTTGAATTACCTCCTTAACCACTTGACTTTAAATGCACCACATGATGTCCCATAAACGTTTGAAAGCATCAATCACTTAATAAGTTATGGTGTATTCCACAGCGAGTGCATAAAAATGCCAATCATTGAAGGATTATTTCTCCCCGCGTAGCAACGCGATACGCCCTGTGATACAAGGTAGTTATCAGTGCGGATTTCCGACCTTTTTTCAGCAGACGATGTTTAAGCTTGAAGAGAGATTTTTGCTACGGTAAGAATCAGGCGTCATTCTTCTCAGTTATGGATTGTAGCAATTATTGTATTGTTGCTTGAGTAACTTGATCATTTGTTGAATTAAAAATAATTTTGATATCAGGTATTTCGGGAGCGAGAACTGTTCTGATGATGGTTGAGAATCTCATCGAGGCCGCGAGCGTTTCCACGATGTTGTTCGTTCTGTTCTAGGAGCCCGACGTATTATCTATAGGCTATGTTTATGTTTGGGAATATTGTTATTCTCTAGTCGTTGTGGTGGTGCCTCAAGAAAAGTTTTTTTCACGATTCAATGTAGAACAAAATCTATGTAGCGGCGGTATTGGATATTTCCACCACCCGTCGTTTGGAGAATTACCCGCCAGAGTTATTCCCCTGGCCCAAGTCAACCTTGCCGCCCCAAAACAAACTTGCATGCAAGTCATTGGTCACTGCTTTTCTAATGTAAACATCTCTAGAAGGGCTGTCAATGTTATGCATTGCATCATGGGTTGTTTTGGGGCGGCAAGGTTTACTTGGGCCGTTTTATTCATATTTTGGAGCAAACCTGTCGTGGAAATTTTCAGATCAGAGCAAAGGACTAGGCCCCTAATTGGGATAGGCCTATATATCCAACTTGGGATATTAAATCCAAAGTTGGATATTGAAATATATCATAATTGGGATATTTTCACAGATTTTCATACTAAACGGGAATGGTGAATTTCGCGGCATCTAAACTACAAAAACAAGATAGAATCTACTTCACAAAACTGCCAATACGATTGGTATTATAATTTTGCTCGCCGACATTATTCTCTTTGCAATTGCAATTATGTGCAATACAGTATACTTTTTTTATGTTGTTGTAGTTGCAGTACACTTCCCATCACTAACCACGGTTGTATGTCTTTATACAAACAGGACAACTAGCAAAATATGCCAGCTTGAAAATATGGAAGTATGAAAAAAATATCCAAATTGGGATATTTTATCCCAATTGTGATATCCCAGTTAGTCCTTTTCCCTGATCTGTTGTGGCCCAAACAATTCGCCTCGAGGTAAATGCCATGGCATAAGCAGTTCACCTCAGCAATGTTTAACATGGTGTTAAATAGGAATTATTTTAATATGACATTATATTTGCCGAGGTGAGTTTTACAAATTGTGTGGAGTGTTGTTGGATGGTTTGGGAATGAGATGGAGTATGTGTCAACCTTATAACTGTATAAACAAAACCTCAAATTAGCTCTCCCCCCCCCCCCGCCAAGTGAATGGTGCAGTACATACAATCAGTAAAGGCCATAAGTCACTTGATTGGTAATTGTCCTAGCATGACCAGCCCTCATCTATAGTTTGTGGGAAAATAATTAGAATAGATGAGGGACTTACATTTTTATGAGTAAAACTTACTCATTTTTTTCATATTCGCATATAATTGGTTTGCAATTTATTAATTATTAATAAATAATCATAGCATCTAGCATGTGTATTTAAAAAATCAAGGTCCTGCTAAACAACCAATCAAGTGATATTGGCACTGCCTAAATGCAGATATCAAATTGAAGGGGGGGGGGCGGGGAGAGGCGGGAATATACATACATTATACATGAATTGAGAGGGACATGCAACTGTGATGTTATGGTGAATGGTTTAATAACTTCATTCTCCCCGCAGGATTAATACCATCATTATTTGTATTAACATGTATTTAACGCTGTACCTGTGTGAATTTATGATAACCTTTGACGGGTCCTCTGGGGTTAATATCACAGAACAGGCCTGGAGCTGATACAAGTCATATATTAGGTCTATATGTCTGCCTCTCCTTTCCCCTAGTCCCACCCGAGCCAAAGAGTTCAATATTTTATTCGACCCTCCTCTTATTCCCTGGATACCTAGATTAGAAGATTATCATTTATGACATCAAAATTTCTTTATTCAGGTTCCCTTCAGAAGAGATTGAATTTGACTGATTGCTACCTGTCATTGAGAAAAGTGAACTTTGGGTAAATATCACGACACACCGGTTCTCGTAAAATCAGCGAAGTTAAGCGACTTTGAGCCCGGTCAAGAATTGGATGGGTGACCTCGTGCTGTACTGCTGGGCTGAAATAGTGTCCAGGGTAATAGGAACTGAGGGTGATAATAGTTGCTACGCTAATGACGCACCAGCGGTGACATCTGGGAAAGTTAATAGTACCCACTGTCAATTAGACACTGCTATATAAATTCTCTCACGGTAGCACATAGGGCCACCAAGTCATCTCTCGAGTAAAAACTTAAATCATATCAAAGTATCCTGTGAAGTTAGTCACACTGCCATGTGTATTATACCCCTCCCCTTATTTAGCACTGGTATTTTTGTTCAGTGATTGTATTATACTACAATCATAAGTGCTCTCATCAGTTGATAGGCCACTCCAACATTTTCTGTACTCTTTTTCTATGAATGTGCTTATCATACTGCTTTGTTTCTGGAGTTGGGAGGGGGGGGGGCGCATATCAGTGCACAGAGCCATTAGATTTCGTTAAGCCATCGAACTATGGGTTGTGAATCTGTCCTATTATATTACCATGATTACCCAATTTCCCCCGAGGCTACCATAGATTCTTAATTCTGCACAGCTTGTGTTTATAATGTGCCACTGATCTCCTTTCCAGACATGCTAGACAGAGATTAAAAAAAACAGCTTTGCGAAAAGGAAGTTCCCACCCACTATACCAGCTTGACCAGAGGGACAAAACGGGGACAGGAAATTCTCGGTTGAGATTTGATTTGAACTGGGTTCGTACAAAACAGCTTTCTCCTTCACAATCGCCACTGCCAAAGATGTTTGGAGATGGACATGATGGAAATCAAACATCTTGTCAACACAGTAAGTATGGCTACTAATTTCTTCATTCCATGTGTTTTCGACCTTTTCAATCAAAGTTTGCAGCTTGATTATGCTACTACTGGTATTCTGTCATGAGAAGACTAGAATTTTACTCAAATTTGAGGGTAACTGCAAGGGCAGTGGCTGATACGGCTCTCTAATTCGAGTATCAGAAAAGACCCGCTGCCTTGTGATAAATAGGTTGAATTTCTATAATACATGTATGTATCATATACCGGTGAATTGGCTTTTAACAGCTAGAAAATGCCAGGTACAGTACAGAAGATATTTTGAAAATTTATGCTTCAAAACTAGGCAGTGTGACTAACGTCACAGGACCTACGAAGTAGGGTAGGCATCAGGACTCCGACGTGAACTGAACTCTTGGAAATCCCCCACGCCCCGAGTTGAAATCCTGCCAATATGAAGATGGGCACAGCCCAAGTCAGAATCACCAGTGATTTTCATCAAAAATCACCAGAAATTTTCACCAAAAGTAGGTCAGCTCAGAACTTGCTGGTAACAGTCCCCCAAATGCACCTTCATGCCCAAAATAATAGGAATTTTTTCGAAAGCAAACATTTATATGGTGCATAATGCTACAAATTGAATTTAACAGAGATTTAGGTCTGGAAATACTCCAGCGTAAATTCAGGTCATTATTAACTTATCTTCATTTTGTGACATACCAAAGCTCATTTGCATAAAATCTCTCAATCATTTTATACTAAATTCTGACATGAACCTTACAACAGTTTGGAGTAATACTCTAGGTTTTAGGTCTTTCTTCTCTTAATATCTCCTAACAATAACTCTAGTAGATTGATGGGTTCCCCTTTAATTTGAAGTAATTGTGGGTTGGAATATGTAGAGCTCCCAAAGTGAACTTTTGCAAAGAATTTTTTTATTGGATCTTTCAGGTACCAGAGACAACCATCCGTACACTGAGAATGGGAAAATCGAGAAACAGCCAAATATTCTACAAGGAAAACTTTTCCTACAGCAGTGCTATGTCAAATTTCCGGTGGTTGTTGAAATTTCAAGATCAAATAACATTGGTAATGGTTACATTGTGCCATATTTTCATCTTCCACAGTTTCCAAGAACATTTACCTCTGAATATTTGGACTGATACAAGTTAAAAAAAGAACTCCTTATTACCTCATTTCTTGTGATATGTTCGTTGACTCCAATGGAGGATGAGGATCCAAAGCATACAAAGATGACCTGCTATGGGATGAGCATGTGCTAACCATATGGATGTTTCATTCAAAAGCTTGATTTCAGTCAGTTTAACCTTCTAAAAATGCAGTGGTATTTCATCGTCTACATGTCACAGTAAGTCAAGCTCTTTGCTGTACAAATGTTCTTTCAGTCATCATGTACATCTTAAATTCAAAATAATGGCAGTATGATAAATTATTAAAGTGATCGTAAACCCTCAAGTATAGTTTCCATCAAATGAAAGACCATTGCAAACTGTGTCGAAAAATATTTATTGTAATTTTTTACGATTTTATTACGCCCCCTCCCCCTCGCTGTGGTAGACTGTATCTTATTTACTGTACTTAGAATCATTGAATTTCAATTACATCTACAGTGCATCACTATTGGATCTCTAAGTATACACCTACGTCCAAGTATAATGGTTTTAACTCTTGGAAATGCTCTTCTGTGTACATTTGTACACGGATTCTCATTGTATTTCAGAATGTTATATTGAGAGTTAAATTTAATTGTGCAACGAGTGATCTATATACCATACTAATGGAACGCAACTAAACAATGTTGTGTTGAGAGTTGACTTTAATTGTAGAAGGAGGAACTATCTTCTGTGAGAGAGAGAATTAGGTTTAACGTCGCGTTCAGCAATATTTCAGCTATATAGTGCGACGGAATTGAACAGGATGCAAGCTGTTTTGTTGAAGTGATTTAGTTAATTAATGGACTGTAATTATTGAATTGTCAGAGTTTGATACATGTATAATTTGTATTTCAAAGTGTTATATTGAGAGTTAAATTGAATTGTGGAACGAGTGGTCTACGCATCATAAAAATGGGACACAACTGATAAATGTTGTTTAATTGTGGAAGGAGGAATTATCTTCTGTTTAAGGACCTGACAAAGTCACAATGCTTAATATATCACTATAACGGAATTGACTTTAACATGATCCAAGCTGTTTTATTGAGAATAATTGATTATGGTGATGTAGTTAATGAATGGACGGATCATAGTTTGCTGTACACGCAGATTTGTACTACAAAATGTTATATTGAGAGTTGAATTTGTATTTCAAAATGTTCTAGAGAGTTGAATTTAATTGTCTATACACATCATAAAAATGGAACACAAGGCATTCATGAACATTCAGTCATTGGATAATTAAAGTGAATTGAAGTTTTAATGGTATCCACGAGTGATCTTTTATATATCAATGTGATGAGATCTTCAAATTGCTCTAAATGTAAGTGATGGTAGCTGTAGATCTGATCCAGTCATACTGTTTTAGCCAATGTTCGGGGCAAGTGGTACGTGTCTGCTATTGCAGTGCCACAACTTATGCATATGTGGTCGGCTTCAGCCGCTCACAAGATGCCGAACACTGAAATTAGTACAATTGTCAGATCTGCATCAGCAGAAATATCTAGAGATTTTGAAGATCTGATTTTAATCATGCACGGATTTTGATGCTCATTACTGAAGGCAGTATGGCTACAAATTCCCACCAAACTCGCCACGCATCTCGGGTGATCTTGTCGTATCTCTGGTTAGATTGGTGATTTTCACTCATCTGGATTCTTGTACATATTTGAATGATCAGGAAGAATGTGAAAAATATTTAACCTATTCCCCTCGCTCAACCAGGTGTGATGTCTTTTCTTCTATTCTGCATAATCTTCAACCAAGAAGGTGGTGGAAAGGTAGGTGGAAATTCCCACCATAAAAGGTGGTCCAAAATTTCCACCCTCAAAGGTGGATATTCCCACCCTTGTTAAAGGGTGTAAATTACCACCCTATCCGAGTGGTGGAAATTTCCACCTTGCCCATAGGGTGGTAGTTTACACCCTTTATCAAGGGTGGGAATTTCCACCCCTTGGGTAGGGTGGGAATTTCCACCCCTTGGGTAGGGTGGTAATATACACCCTATGGGCAAGGTGGAAATTGCCGACTTAGCATGGCTTATATTTAACAGAGCAGAATAGGCATTCATAAAATGTCTCTTTTCAAAAATTGCACAAATTACGTCTATAAAGGTTCTGTACTCAATATAGTTTCAGCACAGTGACATTCATCCGCATTATGTTTAACACAAAAACAAAAAACAAAACACGTAGTCTCTATTTTTTAGAGGACCACACAGAGCTATATATATATATATGTGTACAAGGGGAGAAAACTTTTCACCTTACTTTCTCATATAACCAAAGCGCATATCAAATGTCTGGAATCTACGTGTAGCAAAGAAACTGCCAAGCGTTAACATCATCTTTTGTAGAATAAATAATGCATAACAACGCATCAACGGTGCATCAGTTAATCACCGAAACGTTTGCGAAGATCAATCAATCAGTCAGCCCTCTAACATACCATTTTGTAGACTTCGGTAGACAGAGAAAACTCAAACTGTTGCATTTAGAGGACCGCCATGAACTTAGCGCGTGTACAGACTATCGAGATGTGGTAACATGTTTGTCTCCCATTGACTGATAGAACCGTGTTATTAGAACCGTGTTATTCTAGGTAGACACGAATAAAAAACATATGAAATATTCAACACATTAATTTTCGGCCGTTACAGATATATAGGGCATACTGGGGTGATAGGGGACGTCACTGCTTCCATGTGAATGCTCCAAGTATACGGAGGTGATATACGATGGGTCCCCCTGTATAATTTTCCTGTCATAAGTATTCCGAGGTGATAGAGGATGGTTCCCCTGGCTAATTTTCTTGGTATAGGTATACCGAGGTGATAGGGGCGGTTCCTCTTATATGTCCATATACTGAGGTGACAAGAGACCACCCCCCCCCCCGTGAACATTCCTCTGCATCTGTGTGATCATCCAGTGGTCAAGTGAGTATTGAAAAGCGGAAAGTGAAGAGAGGTGAGGTAAGAAGTGAGAAGAGTGAAGCTGATGTGGAGATCGATGATCATCATGTGGAGAGAGTAGTGAGAACAGAGGAGAAAGTGGCAGATGCGGGGATAAAGGAGATGGTGGGTCCGTGTAACCTTGCACAATTCAATTTTCGTTTTTTGTTTTCGGTTTCTCAAAATCAAAAATTGAAATTTGACCGTCAATTTTCAATTTTCGTTTTTCGTTTTCGGTTTCTCAGAATCAAAAATTGAAATTTGACATTCAATTTTCAATTTTCGTTTTTCGTTTTACTTCGCGCAAAAATGAAAACCAAATATTGAAAATTGCCTCGACTTGTCCGTTTTTCGTTTTTTGATTTTAACTTTGACGCATCAATGTTAACTGCGCACGCGCAAGGCTTATGATGTCACTTTCGGTATGGAAAGCGCAAATCAGATTGTTTAGGCAGGTGTGGAGCGCAATATGGAAAGCCAGTAGGGGGGAAGATATGGGAGTGTCACCACACTATAGATCAATGGAGCCAGGCATTAGATTATAATGGGCCAACTGCGCATGTGCAGAAGTGAGTAGGCATTCGTGCAGTAGGTTGAAGCGTTTTTGAAGCTGAACGTTGACGGGCATGTGAACGCTCCAACGCTCCAGGTCCTAAAAATAGAGAATGAAGATTGGACCTGAAGCGTTGAAACAGTCAGACGTCTGGCATCAAACGTGACGTTTGTGTGCTTGTTTGAAATGGTGGTTTACGGAATGCTGGCCATATACGGATTTCGCGGCCCATCACCGCGATGCTTACTCTTATTGGTATTAAATCTTTGTTGGTATCTTTATGAATACTATATTTCAAATTAATAACAAATAGCGGTTGTGTGCATGAATACTGTTCGCTTTTGTAGCGCTCTAAACATCTGTTTTTAGAAATGAGAAAAATCTAAGACTGCGTCCTGATTGGCTCAGGCATCAATGCCAATAACCAATGACAACTGCGGGATGCCACCTATCCAGACCTGTCTGGTGCATCTTCACAAGTTAAGGTAAATCGTGAATCCTCTCTTTTATGTCCTTGCCTCAGTCTCGAACATTTCATCCCCCGAGGTTAGTTTGAATTAGCATGTCGGTATCCCAAGCCGGCGGTTTTTGCTTTGACTCTCGATGACGATTTCAGCCTGACATCAAAGTTATGCCAGCGATGTCACATCTCAATCATTGCAGCTAGTGGTTTGGCGTAATGAGCTTGCTGAGCCTGTTCAATAATTGGTTTGATTTAGAGGATACCCCTCGATCTTTGTTTTATCCAGAACTACCGTCGGCAACTAACCAAGGCAATGCATAGATACCCTAACAAATCGATCAACACACTGGCTCCCGAGGATGGCCTGGTGGGCCACATGCCTCTCACGCTCCACACCTCTTATACGACACGATTTGCGTTTTCTATTCTACTCGTCCTACCAGAAGTGACATCATAACCCGTCCAGGTGCGAACTTAACATTGATACGTCAAAGTTAAAATCAAAAAACGAAAAACGGACGAGTCGAGGCAATTTTCAATATTTGATTTTCATTCTTGCGTCAAGCAAAACGAAAAACGAAAATTAAAAATTGACTGTCAAACATCAATTTTCGTTTTTTGTTTTTGTAATCTCAGAATCAAAAATTGAAAATTGACGGTCAAATTTCAATTTTTGATTTTGAGATCACAAAAACAAAAAACGAAAATTGAAAATTGACGGTCAAATTTCAATTTTTAATTTTGAGATCACAAAAACAAAAAACGAAAATTGAAAATTGACGGTCAAATTTCAATTTTTAATTTTGAGATTACAGAAACAAAAAACGAAAATTGAACTGTGCAAGGTTACACGGACCATGGTGGAGTAAGTAGGGGAATGGTGCTCTGGAGGTTGGTGGAAACAACGAGGTGGGAGGTCTGTTGCACAAAGCAGAACAGGGGGTTACGGGGGAGCAAGAGAAGGCGAAAGAGAGAGATAAGAAGGCGGTTTGCTAAGTTTAGCAAATCTTGATGTGGACAAGTTCCTGGGTTCCGGGTATGGTGATTTTATTCTGTTAAGGAGTCGAGTGATGAGTTGAAAGAGGATTTGATTGATGGAGCGATGGAAAGGGGAAGGTGATGGGAGTGATTAGAGAGATCAGGATTCATAAAACGGCAAAGAACGTGGAGAGACAATGCAGAAAAGGAACAGGAAAGAAAAGGAAAAAGGAGAGAATGAGAAGGGGAATGACGATAATGATGATAAGAAGGGTAGAAAGACGAGAAAGTGAAGAAAACAGAGGAATTCTCCTCACCTTACTTGAAGATTATAAGTGCTTGTTTATCTACTTATTTATTTTATAAAACTGAAATACACAATTTGGTCGATGGCTATCTTCTGAATGCTGAATCTGACGCTCGTACTCTGTTATCCTGAACATTTTACATAAAACCCAAACATATATCTACACAACATAGGGTTTTCCAGTGACTTTAAACGCTAAATTTTATGTATACATAAAACAAAGGAAAACAATCTGGGCGTGACAGTCCCACCCCGGGACCAGGGGTATTAAACCCAGATAGATACCCTACTTGATCGACCGTCGATTTTCGAGCGATCCCGTTCAGCGTTTTGGGAGTGCATAGAGGACAAATACACACACACAGACATACCCACAGTTCTTGGATATGATGATACTGTCAGCCAGTAGGTGTAGTAGGTTATCTCCTTTTTTGCTCCTCGTACGTGTTTCACCTTGCAGTTTTTTTGTTATTATCTATAACATTTCTCCGTTATTTCAGTAAATTACATTTAGTAATTTTACCAACAAAACCCCATGTGTTGTGTTAACTGTTCAAATTACTGAGGTTTGGAAGTCGATGAAATTAACTTAAAAGGCTACACCTCCGTTTTTTATGTATTCGCTATTCAACTTTAATGACAGATGAAATGAAATGGACGACAACGGATGATTGCGTTGATATCGTCATGATTTACATCAATTTAGACCCAATTCTATGCAAATTTTCGAGGTAATGTATACATGTACAGGCAATCGCTGGCAGTGTCCCGGCATTTATAGAGTCAATAATTGGATCGTTTATCCGACTGCTTATTTCATAATCTAATTAAAATTAAATCCTATCAGCTCCCCCATTTGGATATGTCGCTTGTAGGATCTAACCAGCTTGCCGTAACGCGAGTATCAACCAATCCCGACAATTCTTCATTGTGCTTTGAAGGGAACATAAGGGTAGGGGCTGTTTGGTTGGCTTAGCCGGATCAGACGCCACGCTGCTGGGGTATATTCTGATGTTTCCGCGCTGCCGCGAGTTTGGCACCATAATGTGGGGGTAGAAATATGGACTGGTTCTTGGCATAGACCTTGTGTTAATGTAAAGACGATGAACCTATCTTCCCCGCCCCCGACAGCAAGTGAAGTAGTTAAAATGCGGCCGTGAGGTCATAAGACTATTAAATATTCATGACCTGGGTGCTTCGAACACCAAATTCATTTGAAATCAGCAAGATCTTACGTATAGCGACAAGTACGATTGGGGAGCATTGATAGGATATTAATTTATTAAAATTGGCTTATTTCGATACGTCATGCACCACATGATTATTATCGGATGAATATATCAAAAAAGTGTAATATACGTATTATGCAGTGATAATAGTCAGATTTCTCCTCTCCGATATGTTTGTTTTTCAATTAATCGGATCAAGTTTTATATGAGAATATATTTTCGTCTGTTCGGAGCATAATTTCTCGCACAAAGCGTTAGTATCCCAGCCGCGCTTTTCATGTGGACACTGTGAAGAAACAAACGGCCCCTATGACCGGTGTGATGGATAAGAATGTCCTGGTGGTTAGTGTCCCTTTTCATATCCTTTGCTATTGCAACCATGGACGGACACTTGTCCCCAAATGTGGAGAAAAGTGTCCTAGCTGGGTTAGCAAACAGGACCCGCACACTCTTAGCCACCGGACATTCTTAGCCTCCATACCGGCTTAAGCGGAATTCGATACGCAAGCTCGGAAGCTGTGGTGACAGCTCAGCTCAAGTAACTCATCTGATGTTAATGGATGAGCATCGAGAGAGTCTGATGAAGTATAAACGCCTCAGTATGGGTTAGGCGTAGTAAACGCAAGATTACCCAGAAAACCTAACATGTCATACACGACGTGGCGCGGCTTAAGATGTAAGAGGGTGGGCCTCGGGGCCCACCCCCGTACAGTTCACCAGCAAAATATGCATATATATCTGTACCATACACAGCTAATAGATTGGAGAGATATGTAATAGGTGAGAAAATTTGACGACGTCTGGCGACTAAAACCAACCATAGGACTCCACAGGAAATCTTTCTTCGGCATCTTAGAAGGTAACCCCAGTAGGTGAGGGGTTTATAGCAAATCAAGAAACCTGTATGCCACATTATATTTCCGATGACACTACCCTAATCAGGGAAAATTTAACAGTGCTTACACCAACATGTTTGATATTCTGAATACAATTTGATTTTTTCGAATATAATGACCTGAACTGAGCTTTTAACTGTGATCATTCAATGTTCTGAGCAGACATTATCCAGCCGCCATGGACATTCCTCAATCATTACACTGTAAAAAGAGGAAACATGTTTAACGTTTCATTTTGAGATGGTAACATGTTAGATGCTTCATAATGCTACATGTTTCACCCTATTTTTCCACAAAAACATGTCTCATAGACGTAACGATGCAACTATTTGAGGGTTGTGACATGTTTCACTCGCGCTGGCGTCTCACTATAACGGTCCGAAAAGCTATTTGAAACATCAACGCTGAAACACGTGCAACCGAGTTGCATGACGACATGTGTCAAGAAAAGCGGAGTACAAAAGGGATAGTGCTGTCTGATGCAAGGAATTAGATACCAGGTCGTCTTCACACAGTTCGACAGAGAGCTTTAGCAATTTGCAAACAAAAATATTATAACCACTGCATGGCTTTCGGATATTTATTTCTGGTCTTTAGCGACCTGGAAGATATATGTCGGTATTGTGAATTAATCGACTGAGCATTTTAATTGAATTATTTGCATAACCATTTAACTCAACCAGGCCTAGGGCATTTGAGGCCTGCCCAGGCGCCATTTCACTCTACCCCTCTCCTTCCAAATATGTCTTTGCTCATTGAGATAGAGGTCTGAACTTCTCACAACATCAGCTTAACTAAAAAGTGTGAAAAAAGTGTGAATTGCAAGAAGGCCGCTTTGAAGACTTCACAGTTACGTCATATTCCAAATATGCATTTTTGGTCATTTTTTTGTAAGATTTGAATCCGACATTTTGAATTTAAGAGCATTCGCTCAAAACATATGGTCATATTACGACACACCAACAAAATACATAGCAATGTTGCCAGAATAAAAGTGACACTTATGGGACACTAATGTGAGCAGCACTGAAAGAAATAACAACCGTGTTCTCCGTGTGATCAAAGGTACATTCAGTATTTTGAATTGTGAATGTGTAGCGCACCAGGAGATTTTTTTGAACAGAGTCAATACGATTGCTTACGTCATTACAGCGTTGGGCGGGATTCGGCCTTAGTGGCATATATAAATCAGAAGGAGACAGAATGGACATTACTGTTCATACGTATTGGAATATTGAATAGTGTTTAGTGTCAACAATGTTTCTACTTCATCCCACAATGTGATCACTGTTGCAAAACTCGAGACGAATCCAGACCTCCAGCCCTGATTTTAATAATCATCTGCGATCCGTATTCCATACCCCAAAATGGAATGAAATTTCAGCCACCCCGAAAACAGAAATAGTTAATCGCGAGTAGCATGTCAGGAAAAACAACAAAGGCAGTATCATTCAGCAATTTCATATTTGTAGGCCTAAGTAATAGAGTACCCATGTTCAGAAATGTTTCCAGTGTGCCGGATTAGACATGGAATACAGTATGGGATAATACTTTATCACAGATCAGACAATGTCGTGTCAACGGACCAATATGGCAAGTTGAGTAAATTACATACATCTTTAACTTTTAAGTGTGAATCAGTGATATAAATGAATCAAACCTTGAGCACATTATTGCTATATGAACAATTTCCACTCTATGTTAACGGGGTTCACATCAGGGATTCTGATGTACCAATCATGCATCTGTCTGGCATCAAACGTGACGTTTGTGTGCTTGTTTGAAATGGTGGTTTACGGAACGCTGGCCATATACGGATTTCGCGGCCCATCACCGCGATGCTTACTCTTATTGGTATTAAATCTTTGTTGGTATCTTTATGAATACTATATTTCAAATTAATAACAAATAGCGGTTGTGTGCATGAATGCTGTTCGCTTTTGTAGCGCTCTAAACATGGTCGAGGATAGTTCCTATGCACTCGAAGCAGGTAGCTACGTCACAACCTACGTCATGGTAATACCAAACCGAGGCTGATAAACTATATTTTGACATCCTGCCTAGCACTGTGATCCAATAGACATAGCATGTATGTTGGAGTGACATTTACTGTTTAACTGTTTGTTCAGATTTAATGGCTCGCTAATTATTTATAGATGATTGTAAATTTGTGATTTCACTGCTCATTGTGGGCGCTGTGATTAGCTAATAAACAACCTTCAACCTAAACAAAACCACACGCACGGGTATTCGGCTTGTAACATGGACCCCCTCATTCGTATTTACTCGGCCGTCCTCAACCAACCGATAATAATTTATAAGTCAAATAAGTAATTTTAAAAGCTCTCTCAGGCCAAATTATTTTGCCAGTCCAAAAATATATTCCATTGGATACGGCGAACATCCGCGTACTTGACGAAGCAGCGAGGTGAAACTTTACAATCACATATAGAGTTGAATAGAAAGTTAAAAAGTGGCGATAATTGATTTCATTTCAATCTTTATTTAACGTCGGAATGGTTAATACAGATAACATTAGCTACAAAAGCTATTGGTCCGACCAACATATGCGTGTATATACATATATATAATTAAAAGAGTATGGAAGCATGTATTACAACGCAAATAAAACGGACTAGGCAAAAAAAAGGGGGGGGGGGCAGCAACACAACAGGAATACCATAACACTCCTATTTAAAAGGTAGTAAATCTAGGGTAGAATTATTTAATTACAAATATGGTACCTGCAGAGATAACAAGAACAGCTTGGACCTTTCCACTCGTTAATTATTCGTTTAAAATTATTCGTTCATAAATTAGCCAATATAAATTATGAAAGGAAAGTACGGTTTAGTGAATGGAAGCGTTTTGACCTACTAAATTGTTAGAACCACATACGTTCCGTTCCGTGTTCATAATGAAATTTCCTACAATTCCCCATCTTCTGCCATGCTAAGATTCACCTCAATGAGTGGTGAATATGGATCAGCTGTTACCTGGGATGAAGCACGCTCTCTCGAATACATGTCGCCAAGTTATATTTTACAGTACTTTTACTGAGGAATATTCGGCACCATATTCTGTATATCTTGTAGAAAAAAACATATCCTCTAGTTCATGTTGTAGCAATATGCGCTCCTTGAAACAATTTACATGAATTTCACGGAAAAGCGGACATCGCTAAAACCAGCCCTATCTCACATAAAATTTACTCCACATTCGATCGTACACTATATTAGAATGCTGTTTTTTGTATTCGCCTCCTATCATCTCCAGGGACACATAAATAAAACACAAGATGTAATTTTTTTTGTATTCGCTTCCTATCATCTCCAGGGACACATAAATAAAACAAAAGATGTAATTTAATCGCGGAATATTTCCCCCGCCATTTCTGAACCTGAAGAACTACACTATTTTGAAACATCTGTAGAAAAGGTATGCATGTGACGGGAACTGTATACCTTTGTAAAAATAGGAGTTCAGAGTTTTAATTTTATAAGTAGAAGTGATCAATTCACCCTAGGAATATTTTTTGGGGAGAAAATGTGTAATTAATAAAGCTCTTTCACCGAGAACATTTAAAAAAGCGTACTCGTGATGAGAACATTTAAAAAAGCGTACTTGTGATTTCATCACGATTTTGGTGATTCTGTCATCACTAGATTTAACCCCTGTCATGATCCAATCGCGTTTTTCTCACAAGGAAATTTTTTGGGTACTGTATGTTAGTAAGAGATGTCATATAAGAACAATCAGATTGAAACAGAGCCTCAAAGAAAAATAGACAATCAACACTAGTCAATAGTCATGTCTGTTTCTGGTGATTCGGTCACGAACATTTCGAGACATGATTTACTGAAAATGCTGGATCATCTGAAGACTTTTCATGGATCCGTAAACAGATGTGACAGAACAGCAATCTAAACATAAAACTACATGGGTATGACCACGGAATTTCTGAGGCTTTGAATAAAAAAAGAAAATCTTCCCAACTGTCCCAGTGGACACATGTTGATGTTGAGGGTTGAACATACGAAGCAGCAATAAGAACATCTGACTGGACGATCACAACCGGTAATGATTTCCCTTAAACATACCAAAGAAGGCAGTCCTATAATGAGGGATGTTGCACACGTTACGCTAACCATATGTTACCCAATTATTTTCCGCCCAACAAGACACTACAGTAGGTGTTCCTCCAACCTTGACTCAACCAAAATAGTTGAATTTTGCTCTTTCAAAGTATCTTGACATTATTTCTCATAAATATAATTACATAATTACTTTCCAGGTGAACTATTTTTCTGATGAGGGGTAAATAAATGTTCTGTCAGTAATGCAAGTGAGTGAACCAATAGTCGGCCAATGCGTTCTCCATGGAGAAGGGATTTGCTACTACTATGTTAAACTTGAATTTTGCTATAATTTTGCAAAATCATAAACTATGTTAATTTGCACCATCGGGAAGGTGATATTTGCTACAAACTTTGCAGGGGTAAATGTTGGGGGGGGGGGGGATACCTATATTTATTTAGCTATACATGCACGTAGCAGTATATAATAGGTTGTACACCAAACCATAAAAAATTTTTGGTCGTAGTTGACTTTTCCAATCGCCTGATTATGTCCATATCCGATTGAACATCTTCAACGTAGCCGCACGTTTCGTCAACTAATTCACGAACGAAAGGTTTTAAATCGAAATGTCCCACACTGGGGACCAGTATAGAGAAGACCATTCTAGTAGAGATTTATAAAACTTTAAATGAAACAAATGCTGCTTACATGAAAGATGTATTCCAGTTACAAGAAAATAAATACTCCTTAAGAGATCATAGAAAACTTCATGTACCTCGGGTGAAATCAACAAGATTTGGAATAAACTTACTGCGCTACTATGGCCCGAAATTATGGAATAGCCTACCACTAGAAACCCGCACGTCATCTTCCCTAAATATTTTTAAAGCTAAATTAAAATCATTTAAGGGGATCGCGTGTAAATGCCAGATGTGCAAGGCATAAATCCATTCTAAGACTGTGATATTGATTATTATACATGTATATTGTTTTTATTACCTTGTTTTATAGTCGACAAATAGCCATCTGTGCTAATGTTTATATTTTTGTATCAGGTTCGACTTTAAATAAATATTTGTATCTTGTATCTTGACCCGACCGAGGCCATGTGCATGGAGTCCTCCATGTCTGATAGGAGGCTATATTTAGGTCACCCGGGATGTGACGTAGGCTACCTGCTTCGAGTGCATAGGAACTATCCTCGACCTCTAAACATCTGTTTTTAGAAATGAGAAAAATCTAAGACTGCGTCCTGATTGGCTCAGGCATCAATGCCAATAACCAATGACAACTGCGGGATGCCACCTATCCAGACCTGTCTGGTGCATCTTCACAAGTTAAGGTAAATCGTGAATCCTCTCACGGGGTTTACCCGGACATTTTTGGTGATTCGAGTGAGTTTTTTTGAGTCCTTGCCTCAGTCTCGAACATTTCATCCCCCGAGGTTAGTTTGAATTAGCATGTCGGTATCCCAAGCCGGCGGTTTTTGCTTTGACTCTCGATGACGATTTCAGCCTGACATCAAAGTTATGCCAGCGATGTCACATCTCAATCATTGCAGCTAGTGGTTTGGCGTAATGAGCTTGCTGAGCCTGTTCAATAATTGGTTTGATTTAGAGGATACCCCTCGATCTTTGTTTTATCCAGAACTACCGTCGGCAACTAACCAAGGCAATGCATAGATACCCTAACAAATCGATCAACACACTGGCTCCCGAGGATGGCCTGTCCACGTGCGAACTTAACATTGATACGTCAAAGTTAAAATCAAAAAACGAAAAACGGACGAGTCGAGGCAATTTTCAATATTTGATTTTCATTCTTGCGTCAAGCAAAACGAAAAACGAAAATTGAAAATTGACTGTCAAATATCAATTTTCGTTTTTTGTTTTTGTAATCTCAGAATCAAAAATTGAAAATTGACGGTCAAATTTCAATTTTTCATTTTGAGATCACAAAAACAAAAAACGAAAATTGAAAATTGACGGTCAAATTTCAATTTTTAATTTTGAGATTACAGAAACAAAAAACGAAAATTGAAAATTGACGGTCAAATTACAATTTTTGATTTTGAGAAACCGAAAACGAAAAACGAAAATTGAACTGTGCAAGGTTACACGGACCATGGTGGAGTAAGTAGGGGAATGGTGCGTGGACGGGATGGTGAGCTCTGGAGGTTGGTGGAAACAACGAGGTGGGAGGTCTGTTGCACAAAGCAGAACAGGGGGTTACGGGGGAGCAAGAGAAGGTGAAAGAGAGAGATAAGAAGGCGGTTTGCTAAGTTTAGCAAATCTTGATGTTCCTGGGTTCCGGGTATGGTGATTTTATTCTGTTAAGGAGTCGAGTGATGAGTTGAAAGAGGATTTGATTGATGGAGCGATGGAAAGGGGAAGGTGATGGGAGTGATTAGAGAGATCAGGATTCATAAAACGGCAAAGGACGTGGAGAGACAACGCAGAAAAGGAACAGGAAAGAAAAGGAAAAAGGAGAGAATGAGAAGGGGAATGACGATAATGATGATAAGAAGGGTAGAAAGACGAGAAAGTGAAGAAAACAGAGGAATTCTCCTTACCTTACTTGAAGATTATAAGTGCTTGTTTATCTACTTATTTATTTTATAAAACTGAAATACTCAATTTGGTCGATGGCTATCTTCTGAATGCTGAATCTGACGCTCGTACTCTGTTATCCTGAACATTTTACATAAAATCCAAACATATATCTACACAACATAGGGTTTTCCAGTGACTTTAAACGCTAAATTTTATGTATACATAAAACAAAGGAAAACAATCTGGGCGTGACAGTCCCACCCCGGGACCAGGGGTGTTAAACCCAGATAGATACCCTACTTGATCGACCGTCGATTTTCGAGCGATCCCGTTCAGCGTTTTGGGAGTGCATAGAGGACAAATACACACACACAGACATACCCACAGTTCTTGAATATGATATGATACGGTCAGCCAGTAGGTGTAGGTTATCTCCTTTTTTGCTCCTCGTACGTGTTTCACCTTGCAGTTTTTTTGTTATTATCTATAACTTTTCTCCGTTATTTCAGTAAATTACATTTAGTAATTTTACCAACAAAACCCCATGTGTTGTGTTAACTGTTCAAATTACTGAGGTTTGGAAGTCGATGAAATTAACTTAAAAGGCTACACCTCCGTTTTTTTATGTATTCGCTATTCAACTTTAATGACAGATGAAATGAAATGGACGACAACGGATGATTGCGTTGATATCGTCATGATTTACATCAATTTAGACCCAATTCTATGCAAATTTTCGAGGTAATGTATACATGTACAGGCAATCGCTGGCAGTGCCCCGGCATTTATAGAGTCAATAATTGGATCGTTTATCCGATTGCTTATTTCAT
Organism: Hanleya hanleyi; assembly: GCA_036873755.1. Taxonomy (NCBI): domain Eukaryota; kingdom Metazoa; phylum Mollusca; class Polyplacophora; order Lepidopleurida; family Hanleyidae; genus Hanleya; species Hanleya hanleyi. The sequence goes on from JAVTVY010055414.1 coordinate 30,453, forward strand.
AATCTAATTAAAATTAAATCCTATCAGCTCCCCCATTTGGATAGGTCGCTTGTAGGATCTAACCAGCTTGCCGTAACGCGAGTATCAACCAATCCCGACAATTTTTCATTGTGCTTTGAAGGGAACATAAGGGTAGGGGCTGTTTGGTTGACTCAGCCGGATCAGACGCCACGCTGCTGGGGTATATTCTGATGTTTCCGCGCTGCCGCGAGTTTGGCACCATAATGTGGGGGTAGAAATATGGACTGGTTCTTGGCATAGACCTTGTGTTAATGTAGAGACGATGAACCTATCTCCCCCGCCCCCGACAGCAAGTGAAGTAGTTAAAATGCGACCGTGAGGTCATAAGAATATTAAATATTCATGACCTGGGTGCTTCGAACACCAAATTCATTTGAAATCAGCAAGATCTTACGATCTTACTTAGGAAACTTCCGGTCAAGATGGCGAGAAAGGCGGACGCATGTGTTTGAGCTGTTGAGTTTCAAAGGTTCCCTCGCCTGATATGAAGCCATAGTACGACAATTTATTGATAAATGCCTAAGTCAAAGCCAACTAAAGGCAGCCAGTCCGGAAAGAAGGAGCAAAAACAGCAAACTGTACCATCTTACTTCCTGCGAAGTTCGGAATCTAGCTGCACGAGTGGCAGAGCACAGAACCACGTGGCGGCAGACATTGTTCCCGAAAGCGGTGCTCAAACAGATTGTGAAGTCGGTAACAGCGGTAAGGCTGACTACGAGAGACAAACTATGGCTGATAAATTAGATGCTAAGTCGATGAAACAAATGCTAGTAGAGATGGAAAATAGACTGACAAAAACTATGGAAAATTTGGTTCGAGAAAATGTTAAAAAACTTGAAGATTCTATCGCGAAGATAGGAGAAACCGTATCGGAACATGGAAAGGCTATAGAATTTCAAGCTCGGGAAGTAGACCACATCAAAACAGTGCTCATGCCAGAACATAAAAACGAACTTGAAGCGAAAATCAGTCAGCTGGAGAGTGACCTCATTTCTCTAGAAGTCTACCATAGGAAGAGTAATCTCCTCATACAAGGAATACCGCTGAAAACCGGGTCAATTTATGATGAAAATACCGCAGAGATAATAAATGACTTCTTTCTGAACAATCTAAAAATAGACCCGGACAAAGTCGCAAAAATGAATTTTGTCGCCATTCAAAGAATACCTAGGAGAGCCCCACAGATGTCAACACAGGTTACGCAACCCCCAGCTATTATTGTTGCGTTTGTGTCGTATGCTGATCGTGATCAGGTATTGTCCTCTGCACCGAATTTGAAGGGTACCGCTTTCAGTGTACGGACGGACCTACCCCGAAAGCTGAGTATACATCGAGCCGAGCTGGCGAAACGGGCATACCATCTGCGACAGGAAACGTACAAAAAGACAAGAATCAGGCAAATCGGAATACAGCTTTTTGTGGAATCCCAGATTGACGGCAGATGGATTCGCGACCCGGGGTGCTGAACTGACTAGATGTAATTTGTAAGGCATGACAGCAGGTCAGTGAGTTGGGTAACCATTTATACTGGAGAAGGAACTGAGTAAGAACTTTGTACGTGAGTATCAGTACATACAAATTAATCTATTACACGATGAGTAAGCACTCATAAAAC
>JAVTVY010055415.1:0-29238 GCA_036873755.1 Hanleya hanleyi
CGTCTATGACTGGGCCGCCCATCATTTCAATGTACAAACCCCGTTCTGGGCTTAAGTTAATGACAAGCCCCTTGTTCTGGGCTTCAATGTACAAGCCCCTTGTTCTGGGCTTCAATGTACAAACCCCTTGTTCTGGGCTTCAGTTAATGACAAGCCCCTTGTTCTGGGCTTGAGTTTTCACGTGGTTGTTCTCACGTTGTTGTTGTTCACTGAATAAAAAAAATGAGATCTCACCAAAAAACCCTGTCTTGTGTGTTTTATTCCTAATTCATCAATGCCCAATGTGGAGATTCAGTCAAACTGAAATCAGTGGTGTAGGATGGGGCCAAAATGTAACCCATCAAGTTTAGAATGCAAGAGCACTATAGTAAAAAATAGAGAGCCAATGAAATCAGCCTACAGACCAAGTACGTGTTTTTGGTCTAGGTTTGGAGCGGGCATTTAATTGAGGTACGTGTATACGGTGAGTGAAAAGACTCGTCCAACACGTATAGATTATGTTGATGACTATAAGTTCTAAGTAACCCATCAAGGTTAGAATGCAAGAGCACTATAGTAAAAATAGAGAGCCAATGAAATCAGCCTACAGACCAAGTACGTGTCTTTGGTCTAGGTTTGGAGCGGGCATTTCATTGAGATACGTGTATACGGTGAGTGAAGAGACTCGTCCAACACGTATAGATTATGACTATAAGTTCTATGAGCATAATGCATGAAAGTGGCTTTGAACACCGTATTAGCCAATCAGTGGCCTAGAATGGAGCCAAAGGTAACCCATCCATGTCCAGAAAAAACATTACCCGGGTGTACAAGAACCCAGATGTAGGCGCGGACGTCAGCGAAAGCACACCGTGAATACCCCAATTCGATTGGCTGATTGTTCGACCGCTGATTGGTTCTTTTTCTCGACCGCTGATTGGCTCTTTTCTCGACCGCTGATTGGTCCAAATGGAACTGCCCATCTTTCCCAGGTTCATCTAGAATCCCCTTTTTTGTGCTCAAGCTCTGACTATAGCGATGCCGCAACATTGTCTCATTGGACATTGGACCGTCTGACCTGGAGGTGACCCTTTGACCTTTTGACCCGCGTCCGCGCGCGCACTGCCGGGGATGACGCGGGATGACGCGCGCGCGCGCGCGCTGCGGGGCGCTGGGGCAGGGCGGGAAAACACCCCGGCGGTTGAACATTGGAACTCTTGTGGGTTTGGAGGATGAACATACGGACGTCTAAGGGAAAAAATTGGAACTCTTCTATGTTTGAAGGTAGTGTTTAGTGAAAACCCGGAAGTGACGTGACAACCCACGTGACCTGCGTATATACTCCTGTAAAATAGAGCCGATTTTATTTCTTTGGAAGGGGCAAGGTCAATAGGACTTGCGCTTTTTATGCTACTAAACTGTGAAGTAGATTACATCTTACATAGGCCTTAAGGCCGTGATATGCATATGAAGTATTCTGGGGCATGGTCAGTACTTTCCAATTTTCCCTTCGTCTACTGCTCGCCGATTTTTTGATTTTTTTTATTATTATTTATTTATTTATTTATTTATTTATTTCCTCGAGAGCTTTAAAATAAGACCTCACTCTACACAATCGGGCCACTAGTGCTCCACCTAGACTCCAACATGTCCACCCCGTATGGATTTATACATACTAATATCCCAGTATATGAGTGTATATGGGTCTATATGGATCTATATACAAGCCTACCCGGTACTTTGATAGTTTTTTTCCATCTTATTCTACATGATCAACCTCATAGCTCATAGTAAAAGCCATAAAAAAAACCCGACCACCCCTATACCCATACAGGCCAAATATAGCGGACATGATCTTCGCCTGGGAATTGGTCTAGTCCGAGTTGTCTCCCTTGCACCAAAGCGTATAGATGGGACTGTGGTTTGGCTGGCGCGATTATCCGGGCAAATTGACCTTGAGCAGCCATTTTGTTGGCGTTTTGTTAGCGTCCTGCATACGGAGGACGATTTCACTGATCATTGTGTTGTTTTCTGAGCTGGGGAGCATTCTCTGTCGCAGTTTATAACGGAACTTTCTTCCTTTCGGTGTCCGCTGAGATCAATAATGTGACGAAACTCTGCATCATTCATCGCCTGCATGTATACCCGTCACACGTGGACTGTAATCGAGGGAGTGTGCTGTGTTGTGTTCGAGCGGACACATAAATTTGTGTGATATCAGACAGGAAACGTGAAAATTGATATTCTTTCACAGATTTCGAAGTGTATACAGTTCTGGTGAGCTGAACGCAGCCTTTATGAGCAGCGATTGAACGATGATGTAGGCCACCGAACAGGTTTTGTGGAATCAACATTCTGTAACACTCCCCCCCTCCCCCTTGACTGGAGGGATTTTATCGGACATCTGCAGTACGGAACGCTATTTGTTGCATACATTCGCTTATCGTGGCAGTCCGTATAATTTGTCAATTTTTGTGTTTGGTTTCGTGAGAGAGGACGACATTGGGTTTCATCAGTGCAAAACTCCCGCCCCCCGACCCGCACCACAACAGTGAAAGCTGGTGGATGAAATTCTACTCCACGGAACGGTAACGAATGAATGGAATATCTTACCAAACTCTCAGGTAGGATGTGGGTTTCAGGAGTTCACCGGGTGTGACAATTTCTTTATAATGATTTGTGATAAAAGCGGATAAAACCTAATGTCAAAATCTCGTTGAAGGTCACGGAGATGTCGATTTATTGCTGATCAGCTGATTTCCAGGACAGACAGACATTATCTCGGCTCTTTTCTCTTCGAAATTCTTGTAATTTTCTTGAAAAAAATAAAACTTTGGAAAAAAATAAAACACAACATTTTTTTAGCAGATACCATAATCTTGCACTCACTCACACCCACATGCCGCCATGTTGTCCCACCACCCACACACAGGCCGCCATCTTGTCCCACCACCCACAGGCCGCCATGTTGTACCCACCACCCACAAGCCGTGTGGACTATAAATAACGTGTGGTATATTGACATTTATTCACAAAAGACAATTATGAGTTCAAGAAGACGACCCTTGTTTACCCACCACCCTGCGAGAGATCCAAGACATGATGCTGCTGCTACAGAACACAGAGAGATGGTTAGCAGTGAAGAGGTTGGAGGAATAACGATAACCACAAGTTTTCAGAGGGTTCTTGAAGACGAAACCACGTTAATACGCAGTACAGAAGAACTTGCGGGAGAACTCCGGCGAAATATACGAGCAGAAGAAGACAGACGGTTGCAAAGACTAAGTCAACAACAGGATGAAGAAATCAACAGGATGGAGGCCATTGAAGAAGGAGAAAACGAGGACAATGATATCACGGATGGGGAACAAGACGGCGAGCTTCCATGGTTAAATAAGAATAGACCGCCAATTACAACAACAACAACGTTGCCTACGGAAACTATAACGATTTCGGCTGCAGAAACTCCACAACCACGATGCCAACACGAAGCCGAGGTATCCCGCCTCAACGAAGTGATTAACACCATGCGGGAAAACATGACTGGAATGGAGGTGACAATGAATGGAATGGAGGCGGAGATTTCCAAACAGAACAAAGAACGACATATAGAAGAAAAAAAACACGATGTAGTATCTGTACCGATGAGGAGAGCTTGTACGCTGTACTACCGTGTGGACATCTGTGCCTATGTAAAGATTGTTGGGTGACACTGTCGTGTGAAGGAGCCATGTGCCGCTGCGTTGACGCCGGGGAGGAGCATCTCAAAATAAAATGTCCCATATGCAGGAAGCATATAGGTGGTATAAAGAGAATCTACCGCGCATAAGTGTCGTGTAACACTTTCAAAGGCCCTTTTCAGGGCCAACCATCTTTCCGGAAGTGGAAACTTCTATCAAAAAAGCACAAAAATTAACACCAACTCCCATCATCCTTTCCCCAAAGAAAAATTTTTTGTACATTTTTTTGAAATTATTGAAAAAAAAGGGAAAATTGGAGTGGGGGGGACAAGGGGAGGGGGGGTGGGAAATGGAATAGCCAAAAAATTTTTTTTTAAAATTTAATAAAAAAGGAAAAAAAGATTCATGAGCCAAAAAAAATCTTTTTCATTTTCTATGTTTTTTTAACAATTAAAAATTGAAATTATTGAAAAAAAAGGATTAAAAGGGGAAATTGGAGGGGGGGGACAAGGGGTAAGCAAGGTTGATGGAATAGCCCCAATTTTTTCTTTAAAAATGGACCAATGGGGTCGAGTGAGGTATCAAATTGAAGGTTAGGTGAAGGGGCATTTAATGGGCTGGGTGTGGGATTGAACTATCGGCATTGTGCGCATGCGCGGTGGCCGAAAGGTATGGAAATAGACGTTTTGGAGCTAGGGGATAGCCAAATTTTTTTTTTTTAAAATGGACCAATGGGGTCGAGTGAGGTATCAAATTGAAGGTTAGGTGAAGGAGCATCTAATGGGCTGGGTGTGGGGTTGAACTATCGGCATTCTGCGCATGCGCGGCGGCCGAAGGGTATGAAAATAGCCTTTTTGGAGCTAGGAGAGCCCCTAATGGTCCAATGGGGTCGAGTAAGGTATCAAAGTGAAGCTTACGCGAAGGGGCATTTGATGGGCTGGGTGTGGGATTGAATTAGGGTGATTCAATGCGCGGCGGCCAAAGGGTATGAAAATAGCCTTTTTGGAGCTAGGAGAGCCCCTAGTGGACCGATGGGGTCGAGTGAGGTATCAAAGTGAAGCTTAGGTGAAGGGGCATTTGATGGGCTGGGTGTGGGTTGAATTAGGGTGATTCTGCGCATGCGCAGCAGCCAAAGGGTATGAAAATAGCCTTTTTGGAGCTAGGAGAGCCCCTAGTGGACCGATAGGGTCGAGTGAGGTATCAAATTGAAGCATTCATGAAGGGGCATCTAATGGACTGGGTGTGGGGTTGACATATCGATAAAAAATGAATATGACCTTGAACTGATCACGTGACCTCCCCGTGATGACAAATACCCAGAACCAAGTGAGTACATGCATCCCATAGTCCCAGGTCACGCCCGATTCACGCAGACCGGAAGTGACGTCATACACCTGCGCACAACCGTGATGGGAAAAAAATGGATATGACCTTGAACTGATCACGTGACCTCCCCGTGAGGGAAAAAACCCCAGAACCAAGTGAGTACATGCATCCCATAGTCCCAGGTCACGCCCGATTCACGCAGACCGGAAGTGACGTCATACACCTGCGCACAACCGTGATGGAAAAAACCCAGAACCAAGTCAGTACATGCATTCCATACAGGCAGACGAGGTCAAAATACTCGCTTCTGATTGGCTATCAAAGGTCAGGTAAGTCACAGTGCTCCGCAAAAGTAGTGCAATGAATACTCCCTACCCTAAAAATCGACTCCTTTTATACGTTTTTCTATAATCCGCCATCTTGTCCCACCACCCACCACACACGCCGCCATCTTGTCCCACCACCCACCACACACGCCGCCATCTTGTCCCACCACCCACCACACACGCCGCCATCTTGTCCCACCACCCACCACACGCCATCTTGTCCCACCACACACGCCGCCATCTTGTCCCACCACCCACCATCCACAGCCGCCATCTTGTCCCACCACCCATCACACACGCCGCCATCTTGTCCCACCACCCACACACACACGCCGCCATCTTGTCCCACCACCCACCATCCACAGCCGCCATCTTGTCCCACCACCCACCACACACGCCGCCATCTTGTCCCACCACCCACCATCCACAGCCGCCATCTTGTCCCACCACCCACCATCCACAGCCGCCATCTTGTCCCACCACCCACCACACACGCCGCCATCTTGTTCCACCACCGAATACATTCTTGCACTCACTCACACCACCCACACATAGGCCGCCATCTTGTCCCACCACCCACCATCCACAGCCGCCATCTTGTCCCACCACCCACCATCCACAGCCGCCATCTTGTCCCACCACCCTCCATCCACAGCCGCCATCTTGTCCCACCACCCACCATCCACAGCCGCCATCTTGTCCCACCACCCACCATCCACACACGCCGCCATCTTGTCCCACCACCCACACACACACGCATGCGCACACCACCAATTGTGACGTCACCCAAGGTTCTGCGCATGCGCACTGACGCGCTAAATCGTCTATTTACGCTTTGTATACTACTCGCGTTCTAAGAGTTTTCCCAGAAATAAATTCGAACGTAATGTATGCAGATTTATGGTTCTATATTTTCACGTATGTTTCGCATTTATAAGCACTCGTCGAAATTGAAAAAAAAATCATTCTTCATGCCTAAATCCATTTGACTTTTTAGTTATATTTATCACATAAAAAAAACACATAAAAAAAACGATGACCTTTACATCATGCAACATTAGAACCAATATGATAGCGATTCATTTACACAAAGCTAAAATGAGCGATCTTCACCGCCAGAAAGGCGAGGGTCAAGGGGCCGCCTAGGCCCCGGAAGCTCCGTGATCTCCGGTTGCCGGAGATGCATTTTACCCGTTTTCCCGGAAACAAATCTGACCACAATGTATATAGATTTATGGTTCTATTTTCACATTTGTTTCGCATAAACCCGCATGATATTGAAGAATATGCCGGACTCCATTTGACTTCCTGGTTTGACACAAACAAAACGGGCTTATAACACACCACTACACATCCTGGCACTCTATCTGTAATTTTTATGTGGGGACATGGTCAATTAGGGATGCTGAAAAGTGGGTGGCCAAAAGATATTCGTCCACCGACGCCACTGTAACCATGTTAAAATGATTAAAACTAAACATCATCATATCACTTTCCGATCCATATGTCATTTCATGACTGTGAACATTAAACTTTTGCTGAAAATATCACAATAATATTGTGTAGAATATCAAACTGTGTATCATGGACTATATATCTCGTGGCCATGGTGAAATACTGACTAGAAAAATGAAACTAATATCACTCATTAAAACGTGGCCATGGTAAAATACTGACTAGAAAAAAAATTAAACTGATAAATTTTCCGGAAATGAAATATCACGAATGTAGTAGGGCCTATAGCCTTCAGCAAAGCTTATACATATACAGCTTTCAGTATATTGCCCGTTTTGCACTTTGCCAACGGTAGACCGAGGTAGAAAAAACACGCGAGTTAATGATTAATTGAATAGTACATTCGCCTGCTTTATCCGTCGAGGGTGGAGTCTCATGAACAGAGCTAGCTCTTTCATAATCCACTTTATGACCATAAAACGGAAAGTCGTGGTAAACCCATTGTTGAGCGAACTGACGCATCACTACTGGAACGGAGCATGCTTACGAGCCTGGAGACGGACATTTATTATTCCTTTCTCTTCCCTTTTGCTTTTTTTGTTTTGTTTTTGTTTTCTCTGTTTTTGTTTTTTTCTGTTTTTTTTTTGGTCTTTTTCTTCTGTTTTTTTTTGGCGCGTCCAAGGGGGGGTCGTTCGCACCTGACGACCCCCCCCCCTAACGACGCCCCTGGGTGGCTGGGGTATCACTCGACACGGCCTTGGATAATGTACGACATTAGTACCTCGTGGCGCACTGCTAGGAATCCATATTGGCATCCATGTTGAAGGCACAGCATCACGCGGAAACTCCGAACAGCGCGTGTCAGCTGTATGACTTCCGTTACCATGTAGATCAGCTTTAGACGCAAAACCAGGAGAAAAACCTCAAATAGAAGAGATCCTTCGGGGGTAGATTCAAGGGAATATCCACTTCATTTTGATATATATTCTATCTCCTGTGTCATAACGAATATTATTACCAGTACATTCGAAATAAATTTTGAATCCATAGGGTATAATTTGCCGATCGACTGTTCATGCATCCGCGTTAGTGGTTTGATTTTAAGTCATGAGTGCTAGGGGATTCCGCTTGTCACATCTGGAGTTTCATAGGAAATTCATGTTGTTGGCCATTTGCGTACACTTCGCCATCCATAAGATGGCTTGCGAATCGTGTGTCTCCATTATCGCGGAGCGATATCCAGTACTTTACCGGATTCTGTTCGGCCTTCATCCGGCGGAGAACAGACCCGAGAAATCTGATAAATTACAGGTTTTCATACCACTTCTGAAACAGATATTGCCTGGGCTTACAAAATATATAGGTATGTATAACTTTCGTATCATCCAAGAGGTGTTGTGGATCTGAAATTTTGAACAAGTAGTTCATCACATGACTCGAAAATGGCGAGTTACGTTGGGGTGATGTCGGTAGACTTTAGCTGATTGGCTGACGAAGTCACGTGGTAGTGATTTATGGAAATTCCCTCCTGCAGTTGCCGAAAGTATGCTGAACATGGATACACACGATCCCGCGTATAGATGACCGAGATGGTTACAGGTTGGTTGTTGGCTTCCAAACGTACAATCGGTTCCCTTCGTGGATTTCCGCTCGGCGATCCCGAATTAATATGCCCCAGTGGGGTGGTTGTACAGATCTTCTTTCTCAGAATTCAAATTATCTCGCGATTTCCAATGGTACCCCCAGGCCATTTCAGCAAAGTGTCATAACAGGATTTCGTGTAGTCCCTTTCAGCTATTAATAAAAGTCTTTGATCGCATTTTTTTATGTTTGAGAATCCACAGCAGGAGTTTTCAAGAGTGTGGTGCGTAATGACGACATTGACTGGTTCTATTGACACAAATAAAATTGTGCAACAACAATATTCGGATATTGGATATTTTGGTTTTATTGCGCAAAGTAGAAGACGAAATAAGTGACACATTTCCAAAGCGAAGAAGAAAAAAAAAGTTCGACATTTATATGTGTAGCGTCTCATTTATTCACTAAGACGAAAACTCCTGCGGGATTTTAACCTGTAGTTCAACTATTAGAAACATAATATTTTATCAATGTTTCGTTGTCTTCTACACAGCATTTATGGGATAATAAATCTCGTACGTACATGTACATCTAAAAATAAAAGTATATAATAATACACAAGGCGGTTAACCAATATATTGCCTTGGCACATTGCTGAGCTTCCTGAGTAGTAGTATAACGGCATTACAGGTCATATTTTGCCGGGATCGATAACTCTGTTTGCACTTTTTTGATTTTTGACAAATTTCGGGTTATCTCCCTTGATTCGAACATTTGCATGTTTTCACAGAATAGATAAATAAATAAACAAATAAATAAATAAATAAATTAATTAATTAATTAATTAATTAATTAATTAATTAATTTTAATTGTATAAAGATGTATTCATCCGCGGTGATGCGGTCATGTCTGGCGGTGATTCGGTCGCGGAAAAAAGCTTCCGCGGAGAAAAAGTAGTCCCTAAATAAAATGGTCCGATGGGGTCGAGTGAGGTATCAAAGTGAAGCTAAGGTGAAGGGGCATCTAATGGGCTGGGTGTGGGATTGAAATATCGGCATTCTGCGCATGCGCGGTGGCCCAAGGGTATGCAAATAGACATTTTGGAGCTAGGAAAGCCCCTAATGGTCCGATGGGGTCATATGAGGTATCAAAGTGAAGCATTCGTGAAGGGGCATCTGATGGACTGGGTGTGGGGTTGAAATATCGGCATTCTGCGCAGGCACGGTGGCCCAAGGGTGTGAAAATAGACGTTTTGGTATCTAGGGGAGCCAATAATGGTCCGATGGAGTATTATGAGGTATCAAAGTGAAGCCTAGGTGAAGGGGGTATTTCATGGCTGGGTGGGTGCATGTAAAATGTTTCCTGAAAAACAAAAATACGGAACACGGACTTTATCGAAAAACCTGGGAAAATGCCTATATGGGGTATGGGAGGTATATAGGTCGCCGGGCTTAACGGGGCTTGCCTATCAATAGAGTTATCTCCCCCTAGTTCCAGGATGGGTGTATGTAAAATTTTTCCTGAAAAAATACGGAACACGGACTTTATCCTAAATTACGTGAAAATGCCTATATGGGGTATGGGGGGTATAGGACCATCCTGGGAAACCCACTTCTCGACATTTGCGGTAGGGTTGTGGGGTCTCGTTTTCTTAGTCTCGTCAAGAAAAACATGATAGGAAGTGTCCCGGCACGAATCGGTGAAATTTTTGAAAAAGTACGATATAGCCCCATATAGTCCCATACTGGGGGTATAGGATCAATGTTTGTCCCCCTGGGAAACGTGCTTCTATACATTTGCGGTAGGGTTGTTTGGATTTGTTTTTCACGTCTCGTCATTTAGAACATGATAGGAAGTGTCCCGGCACGAATCGGTGAAATTTTTGAAAAAGTACGATATAGCCCCAAAAAGTCCCTTACTGGGGGTATAGGATCAATGTTTGTTCCCCTGGAAAACGTACTTCTATACATTTGCGGTAGGGTTGTGGGGTCTCGTTTTACTCGTCTCGTCAAGACAAACATGATAGGAAGTGTCCCGGCACGAAACGGTGAAATTTTTGAAAAAGGACGATATAGCCCCATATAGACATATATATATAAATATATATTCCCATACTGGAGGTATAGGACCGATGTTTGTCCTACAGGGAAACCCACTTCTATACATTTGCGGTAGGGTTGTAGGGTAGACGTTTTCACGTCTCGACATTTAGAACATCATAGCAAGGGTGTCGGAGCGAATCGGTAAAATTTTTGAAAAAAGTCACCAAGGCCTGGGTAGGCCCATAGGCCTATACAGCATGGCTATGGGTGTATAGGGCCATACGGGGTGGACATGTTGGAGTCTAGGTGAGTCCCTAATGATCCGATGATGTCGTATGAGGTCTTATTTTGAAGCTCTCGTGGAGGAGCACTTGACTAGACTAATGGCCCGTCCGTGTTCAATAGTCTGCGCATGCGCAGACTGGCCCGTAGTATAGAAAGTAGGCATTTTGGGGGGTATGTGGGTGTGTGTTTGGGTTAGAGATGGGCTATTCACGGTTCGAATGGGTCGTGTGAGGTATCCATGTGAAGCCTAGGTGAGGGAGCCTCTGATGGCGTGGATGTGGGGTTGGAATATCGGCATTCTGCGCATGCGCGGTGGTCAAAGGGTATGAAACTAGCCGTTTTGGGAGCTAGGGGAGCCACTATTGGTCCGATTGGGTCGAGTGAGGTATCAAAGTGAAGCATTCGTGAAGGGGCATCTGATGGGTTGGGTGTGCGGTAGGAATATCATTCTGCGCACTGCGGAGCTCTCGTCCAATCAGAAGCGAGTATTTCAAATCCGTCACAGAGCTCTCAGCCAATCAGAAGCGAGTATTTTGACCCGGTGCATTATGGGACATATCCAAGATGGCGGCACGTATGTTCAAGATGGCGGCACATCCGGTGTCGAAAACTGGCCATTTCTTCGGGATGTGGTCACCTAGTGTCGAAAACTGGACCCTGTATGGGTCCCGCTAGCGCCTTGACGCCATGATATAGACCGGAGAGAGAAAACAACAACAACAAGGATGACACATGAGGGAACAACAACAACAACGTTTTTTTCATATAGTTTATTTTCCCCTCCATCATAACATACCCACGCTGGGGGAGCCGCGTTGGGTATGTTTACAATTCAAGAAAGACTCTTGTCCAATCAGAGACCGCCATTTGCATCTGTCCTATTCGTTCATGTCCGTTAGATGTATTCTTGTCCAATCAGAAGTCGCCATTTCAGAGAGTTCCTTCTTCGGTCATGTTCATTCTGAACCGTTTATTCTAATCATCGTCGGACAGGCCCGGATATTCTTCGGGCAGCATGTCCTGAAACAGTTGTTTTCGCATTCTGATCGCATTTTCCAGGGCCTCTGTGGGTGGTAGCCCCATAGCCTCTTCCAAGTGACGCTTCGTCTTCATGATGGACCTGTGCGTGGGGTCGCCTTTCATTTCAAGCGGTAGTAAGGTATACTGTTCATAGATCGCCATGGCTGTTTTCCTGATGCGGGAGCGCATTTGGGTGTACGTCTGTTGTAAATTATCCTCTCCGGCGTCCTCGATCGCTTCAGCGTGAGTATTGATAGCTGCTGTCACAATACGATCCCAGAAGGTAGGTTCTGCCTCACTTTCCTGGGATGTAGGCTGACTCTCTGAGGTCAAGCTCTCCATATCAGTAGATATACTGTCAGCAATCTTGGATTCGGTATCAGTCGATGCACTCTCATCAATCTCTGTATCAGTATCTGCCTCAACGGGCTCCTCGGCGTCTTCAATCCCATGTATATTTTTCTGGTGTCGCATCATATCGTAATGTCTGGTGAACGTGCGTTCACACTCAGAACAAGTATAAGCCATGTTGACGGTTGAACGTCGACTGTGCGTGTTTTGGGAATACGCTCGCTTTTATAGACAGTAACGGTCATCGACGCTTAGCTCAACGCTTCAACGCCCTGGTGAATTAGCTCAGAAGCTCTGATTTCATGGAATTGACATCAATTCATCGAAATGCAGTGACGCCCGTCAACGCCCGTCGTTACGCCTTAACGCTCGTCTCAACGCTTTAACACACTTTCTTAACGCTTTAACGACGTTTAATGATGCGTTCGAACAAATGTTTCTTTTGTGCTATTGCTCTGACATACGCCGCTTTCCAGTTCATGCCCGAGGTTTTCAACATCGACGCTGTTCTTTCAATTTCCATATGGACTGGATCCTTATCCAACAATTTCATATGGGTCAGTAAGTCGACATACTGCTGACGTAAAGCCCGTCGTAGTCTGGGTGCCAATCTGTTATGGGCTAAAATTGCAGCTTCCTCTTTCGAATACCCTTTGCGTTGAAACTTGTTTCCTGTGGCCTCCAAAATCTCGCCCATCTCGGCGTCCATACTTTCTTTGAACAAATCCTTCCATAGCCTCGAGTTCACATTATGTTCTTCAACCTCGGGTTGGGCCTTCACGGTTGGGTGATATTCCGGGACTGGTGATATGAAGAAGGCCCGCTGTACGGGGGTGGGTTGCTGCTTCACCAAATGTGGACTCGGTGGATGGTGTAGGGGCTGTGGTGATCCCTCGCCGGGTAGCAGGTGGGTCGTCAGCCGGCGATCTTCGGGGGTATGGGCTTTTAAATCTACGAACAGGTAGCCGTACGGACGACTTGTCGCTTCTTGAAACGCCTGCATGAAATGGTCGATGTTCTGAGGATAAATTCGACTACCAAACACACGAATTTGTGCTCTGTCGATGGGGTTGGAGAACAACACAAAGTATTGGCAGTTCAAGGCAATATCTCTGGACGCCTTCCCTTGAGGAAAGAGATTCTGGGTCAAATAGATGACGGACAGATTGCGATGATGGGACCCTTTGGTGAATAGGTCGGCGATTTTCGAATTGTCCTTGGCCGCACTCATCAGATCATCTAGCACTACCACGTTGGTCTGCTCGGGGTCAAAGTAATACGGTTCGTCTATGTCATGAGGAATCCCTGGGACGAAACTCACATTCTGTAATCGCGTAGTTTCGTAGGCGGGCTGCCATTGGCTATAACACCAAACAACACGTGTCGGAGCTGGGGTTGCCACACCTTCCTCTAAGAACTTCATTACCCAGGACGTCTTTCCACATGCCGTAGGGCCGCTCACCGTCATCGTGTAGGGATGCTCTACTGCACTTGCTGGACCTATAGCGGGACTCGGTGGTGTCTCTTGGTTGTGTTTGCCTTGAATGTGCCTGATCATACTATCGCGACGAGAGAAGGTTCTCTGACAGAACGTACACGTACACGACATGTTGATCTGTCGACCAATACATAAGGACTGATGAGGGACACATGTTCATTCTTATATGTACAGACACCACCACCACACACTACCACACACACACACACACACACACACACACACACACACACACCACCCACCACCACCACCACCACCACCACCGCCACCACCGGGCGTTGACGGGCGTCAACGCCCGGTGGTGGTGGTGGTGGGAACCTTCCGTGTGGCAGAGCTCTTGGATCGGAGCTCTTGGAGCTCAAAGCCTGTGGAGCTCAGATCTCGGAAGTGACATTTGCATACGACCTCTGTGAGGTCACTTCCGTTTCCGTTCACGTGACCGAAACTGACCTTTGACCCCGGCGCGCAAAGGTGTAAAGGTTTCCACCGCGGTGTAAACCTTTGCGCGCCGGGGTCAAAGGTCAGTTCCGGTCACGTGAACGGAAACGGAAGTGACCTCACAGAGGTCGTATGCAAATGTCACTTCCGAGATCTGAGCTCCACAGGCTTTGAGCTCCAAGAGCTCCGATCCAAGAGCTCTGCCACACGGGAGTTCCCACCACCACCATCACCGGGCGTTGACGCCCGTCAACGCCCGGTGGTGGCGGTGGTGGTGGTGGTGGTGGTGTGTGTGTGTGTGTGTGGTAGTGTGTGGTGGTGGTGTCTGTACATATAGGGAGTGAACATGTGTCCTCATCATTCATATGTATTGGTCGACAGATCAGCATGTCGTGTACGTACGTTCTGTCAGAAGGGTGCTCTCTCGTCGCGATGATCAGGCACATTCCAGGCAGGCTGGCTGGGCCTGCAAATCCCTTCGTCCAGCAGTGCGTAGGCCCATCCTACGTGACGTGACAGCACCAGCATGTGAAAGACGTCTGGGAGGGTTCTTGGAAGAGGAAGGTGTGTGGCCCAGCCTGACCTGTGACTGGTGATGGCCTTCCCGCCTGGCTGCGACCACAGAATGTGAAGTTTCGTCCCAGGGCTCTCATGACATGGAGCAGCTCTGGCCCCGAGCAGACAACGTGGCTGGGTGCTGGGTGTCTGATGACGGCAGAAAATCACCATTGAGGGTCCCATCATCGCAATCTGTCCGTCATCTATTGACCCAGAATCTCTTTCCTCAAGGGAAGGTGTCCAGAGATATTGCCTTGAACTGCCAATACTTTGTGTTGTTCTTCACCAGGGCGTTGAAGCGTTGAGCTAAGCGTTGATGACCGTTACTGTCTATAAAAGCGAGCGTATTCCCAAAACACGCACAGTCGACGTTCAACCGTCAACATGGCTTATACTTGTTCTGAGTGTGAACGCACGTTCACCAGACATTACGATATGATGCGACACCAGAAAAATATACATGGGACTGAAGACGCCGAAGAGCCCGTTGAGGCAGATACTGATACAGAGATTGATGAGAGTGCATCGACTGATACCGAATCCAAGATTGCTGACAGTATATCTACTGATATGGAGAGCTTGACCTCAGAGAGTCAGCCTACATCCCAGGAAAGTGAGGCAGAACCTACCTTCTGGGATCGTATTGTGACAGCAGCTATCAATACTCACGCTGAAGCGATCGAGGACGCCGGAGAGGATAATTTACAACAGACGTACACCCAAATGCGCTCCCGCATCAGGAAAACAGCCATGGCGATCTATGAACAGTATACCTTACTACCGCTTGAAATGAAAGGCGACCCCACGCACAGGTCCATCATGAAGACGAAGCGTCACTTGGAAGAGGCTATGGGGCTACCACCCACAGAGGCCCTGGAAAATGCGATCAGAATGCGCAAACAGCTGTTTCAGGACATGCTGCCCGAAGAATATCCGGGCCTGTCCGACGATGATTAGAATAAACGGTTCAGAATGAACATGACCGAAGAAGGAACTCTCTGAAATGGCGACTTCTGATTGGACAAGAATACATCTAACGGACAGGAACGAATAGGACAGATGCAAATGGCGGTCTCTGATTGGACAAGAGTCTTTCTTGAATTGTAAACATACCCAACGCGGCTCCCCCAGCGTGGGTATGTTATGATGGAGGGGAAAATAAACTATATGAAAAAAAACGTTGTTGTTGTTGTTCCCTCATGTGTCATCCTTGTTGTTGTTGTTTTCTCTCTCCGGTCTATATCATGGCGTCAAGGCGCTAGCGGGACCCATACAGGGTCCAGTTTTCGACACTAGGTGACCACATCCCGAAGAAATGGCCAGTTTTCGACACCGGATGTGCCGCCATCTTGAACATACGTGCTGCCATCTTGGATATGTCCCATAATGCACCGGGTCGAAATACTCGCTTCTGATTTGCTGAGAGCTCTGTGACGGATTTGAAATACTCGCTTCTGATTGGACGAGAGCTCCGCAGTGCGCAGAATGATATTCCTACCGCACTCGACCCAATCGGACCAATAGTGGCTCCCCTAGCTCCCAAAACGGCTAGTTTCATACCCTTTGACCACCGCGCATGCGCAGAATGCCGATATTCCAACCCCACATCCACGCCATCAGAGGCTCCCTCACCTAGGCTTCACATGGATACCTCACGCGACCCATTCGAACCGTGAATAGCCCATCTCTAACCCAAACACACACCCACATACCCCCAAAATGCCTACTTTCTATACTACGGGCCAGTCTGCGCATGCGCAGACTATTGAACACGGACGGACCATTAGTGTAGTCAAGTGCTCCTCCACGAGAGCTTCAAAATAAGACCTCATACGACATTATCGGATCATTAGGGACTCACCTAATGTCCACCCCGTATGGCCCTATACACCCATAGCCATGCTGTATAGGCCTATGGGCCTACCCAGGCCTTGGTGACTTTTTTCAAAAATTTCACCGATTCGCTCCGCGACCCTTTCTATGATGTTCTAAATGTCGAGACGTGAAAAACGAGACCCCACAACCCTACCGCAAATGTATAGAAGTGGGTTTCCCAGTAGGACAAACATCGGTCCTATACCTCAAGTATGGGAATATATATTTATATATATATGTCTATATGGGGCTATATCGTCCTTTTTCAAAAATTTCACCGTTTCGTGCCGGGACACTTCCTATCATGTTTGTCTTGACGAGACGAGTAAAACGAGACCCCACAACCCTACCGCAAATGTATAGAAGTACGTTTTCCAGGGGGACAAACATTGATCCTATACCCCCAAGTATGGGACTATATGGGGCTATATCGTACTGTGGCGAAAATTTAAATTATTACCTACTCAGTACATATTATGGTTAATTTTAAAATTAGTTCGATTTGCAGAATGTAAACAAACACCCACATTCTGGAGCCTCACTAGCACAGCCCGCTTTGTTTATTTTTGGTGTTTTATCGTCTGCCGGTAATTTTGACATCGTTTTGGCAAGACATTTCAAGACCCCCCTACGGACATTTTTGTAAGTTTAACTCATTTATAAATTTTCTACGGACAATTCCTGTAGGAAATAGGAAGTACATATATAGGAGAACATTGTCCTGACGTAAGAAGTTTGTACGTTTCATATTTACGGAGAAATAGATTTTTATATTTGAGTCGGCTTTTTGCGCTGACCATAGCAGCCTACACTAAAACAACTGTCAACTTCGTTTTAGTGCGTCACAAAAAGTGCGCGAATGAACTATTTCTAAATAATTTCATGACGAATCTTCCTAAGGTTAGAAAGTACAGATATTTTATGATTTAGTCCTGAAGTATCAGCTCGTAAGACGTTCTAATTGTTGAGACATTAATTTGTGAAGTCTGACAATTTTCTGACTTCGAGCTTCGGACGGCCGCCATTTTGGCCATATTTGTTCAGCCGAGTGTTCGTTTGTCGTGATAGACAATCGATAATTAATCATATTTAGAGATATATTTCTCAAGACAACCTTGCATCCAATGAAAATATAAGTGTTAAGGCTTACCTTGCTAGCCAGGTTGCTGCCTTAGAGGTGTTATTTTTCGATAAATCGGCATTTGTTCCCGCCGATTCGATGTGAAATTCATGCTTGATTTTGCATGTAGTTTTGCGTGCAACGTGTTGCACATTTCGAGAGCGATAACTTTTCCATCCTCGTCTATAAAGTGTCCTTCTTGGAAAGTAATTATATCCATGGAAAGTTCAGGATACAGGCTTTCGAATGATATCTGGCTCCGCTTCTGATTCATCGGAGTTGTGTTGTATTTTTTGCCTCGGAATAGCATATACTTTTTGGTAAATAGCGCTCTCGATTTTGCCTACCGTCTGCTTCGCCTGTGTGAGATATTACGTCACGGCGTTCGCAGAATATAGATTTTTGACCAATCAAAATTCAGCATTTTCATTGAGCCGTAGAATTTTACGTCATTGGTTGGCAACTGGTTAGCAACTCAGCCCTATATAAAGCGGCTCGACAGGCATGGCCTCAGTCGATTCCGGCTCGTTGTACAGTGAACATCGGAGCTCAAGCTAGCAATTAATATATACATACAGTTGTTAGTATCTATTTATCTGAATATATTTAAATATTGTAAGCTTATAGCAGTGACAAATAGTAAGCATAGAGTAAGCATAATTAAGCCCGATAGACAGGATTACAAATTCGGCTTACGGTGTTGATACAGCTGACGAGGCTGACGGTTCCAGCTTACGCCAATGAAAATATTAGCTACATCGTCGCATGCTTACGGGACTCCAGCTTACATGTTGCTATGAGTCTGAGATTATCATAGGAAGTTGACAGATGTTTTCAAGATAATGCAAGATCTGTTTCACAGAATACCGGTAGTGATTAAAATGAAATATATGCTGACTTTTATACAACTGGAATTCTGCAGAGGATATGTTGTCAGGCTTACTCAAGTTTACGTCAGCCGTACTTCCTATTTCCTGAGCTGTTACTATTATTGAAATTTGCACCATAAATGAACATTACCAAATGTCACCAGAACTTTGAGTAAACATCTTTGAACCAGTAAGCATCCATAATAATTCTTTCAATCACAACAAATGAAACTAATTCATGAGATGAACTGTATATATATTGGTTGATTTTACAATAAACTGTAAACATTGATTGAACTGAAATATATGACTAGAGGTTGGTTATTGTGGTACAGTTCGCTGGTTGGAAACTGCTAACTCTGATGCCTGGAAATATTTGAACATGCAAATAGTAATTTAAATGTCACTCTTAACGGACTAAGAACATAAATAAGAAGTCACAGTTTTGGAGTTAAAAATAAACAGAAGATACTTACACAATAGCCCGTATAATTGTCAGCATTGACTTGTAAGCGTATGTTGGTATGTAACTGGACTAATAAGTTGTTTACTGATACTGATGGATCAGTAGTGTAAAAATGGGTTAACTCGAACATTCAATTAGATGAGTAGAAAAAGAGCATCATCAATTAACCAGTTACATGACAGTGTCATCCAACTAAAATTAAGCTGAAACGTAGGATTCCGATACAACGAGAGCGATACAGCAGGTGAAAGATATTTAGGAGAAAGGGGTAGAATCCGAATCCAGTTGGTAGCGGCGCCTCCGGAGAAGAGTAAAGTTAAGGATACAAGAAATCCAGTTACTTTCCTATTTTATGTGAAAAATAGGTGGTGGCAGCATTCAATAACATTAGTGGTTATACGAGTTTACAAATTGGGGGACATAGTCCCAGTAAAAACCGCTACAATACCAAGATTAGCCGCAGATGACTAAGGTGTTTGAAACCCCTTCGAGGTGATCCTACCTTTACAAGATTATCGAACATATATTTCGATGACCAAGGCGCTCCAATTAAACAAGCTTCAAAGCTGTTATCTCATATCATGGGCGGCCAAAGCAGTGCGGTTGGCTCCCACATCCACATTTAAGAAGGTGGGGCCTCCCATTTTTAATATCGCCATTTTTGGAAAAAGCATGAGGTGACAAGTCAAGTTGATGACTGTCAATCAAGAGGTTCTTTCTTCCAATTACCGTACAGACAAATGGCAGCGTTAATGCAATCTGTTTTTGAGGAGCAAATTCACGCAGTTTTATGTCCTCAATATTAACTCGCTTTTAATCTTAATTCACGTCATATAATTTCGATGAAATACCCCTGGGTAAAAGTGTGCGAACCGTCGCCTGAAGTGTTGAGATAGCTGAGACACCCCCACCAACCCCACACACGCCCCAATTCTCAAGGAGCTTCCACCTCTGCGTACGATAATTCGGGGTCTTCAAACAATTCCTAGGTTATTCTCTCGTGTGCATATTCCTATTCGTCAGTGGAAATCAAGCATTTGAAGAGGCGCGGTTCGTACTGAACCTCTCGTGGTATATGCAATAAGACTGCTGTGCTGTCCACGTTGAGTGGTGACGTCGAGGTGCTCCTGCGCAGTTGAAGAGTAATAGAGAAATGGTATTTTCGGATGGGCATGATGGGCATGTCGTATCGAAGCTATCGTGTAGTATAATAAGACTGGGGTGCTATTCCGCACTTGTGGTGATGTCATGGTGTGGCATGAGGAGTCGAGAATTGAGAGAGACAGGCCAAGAGAGGTTAGGATGTATTTTTCTTCTCGAGAGTGGGATTTTCATCTCTTGGTAAAGTTAACGTGGGAGTCTATTCCCCATATAATTTAAATCACTACTTTAATCAATATTTTAGCAGAAATATCAACGACACTCCGAGAGAAAGGTTGTTGTAGCACAAAAAGCCCGCAGCTTGCTTCTACCGTCGTGGTTGTTCAGTCTGCGTCGCACGCGCTCAATCCCATATACGTATGTGGGATTACGTATCCCAGTCGCTTTTACCGTTTGAATTTTACACTGTATTATATAGGAATAGTAGAGAAAAGGCAGTTAAAAAGTTAAAACCGGTGCATTTACCAGTTAGGGGAAATATATAGCCGTCCACTCTTTGACAATTTGGCATGACCAATGAAACACACGTACCTAAGATGTTATAATTAGGAATGAATGCTAATTCTGTTCTGCTTACTGGGCTAGTTTGAGATACGTCACGCTCTAAAATAGTAAGATGGTACCGGTACACAACTTAATACTGAAGAGATCCGGTGCCTGCAGTAATGTTGAAAATTTGATAGTGTCTGAATCCTGATTATCTCCGTTGTATCGAAACACGCATTACCGGTAGTCTACAGTTGTCGAGTTGTGACGTTGCGTCAAAATAGTGACATCCCTTCGTGTAGCCGACCAGTCGGCAGACGAAACGCTGGGGCAGTTGACTTGCAACGGCATGGACTAAAGTAAACTGATTTAAACTTTGAAGAAATACCTTTTAATTCGGTATCATCTGCACTCCTTGATATAGGAGGTGAAAGCATGGATATTCTCTATACTCAATATATAGAATATGCCCCACCGTTCGATCCGCCGACTCTTGTGATGCAACGTCACAACTCAAGAATACCTTATTAATTTGAAGCGTAACTTGGATTTTTGAATCGGATCCAAAAAGGTATCTTGCACAACTAGGCCCCATGTGGGACCTGTGCACAGAATTTCAGAAAGATCCATGAATTAGTTCCTGAGAGTTCACGATAATGTTTGAAGGGAAAATACAGATGGCCGGCTGGCGGTCATATTGAATTTTCGAATCTGACCAAAAAAGGTATCTTGCAGAACTAGACCCAAAGGGGAACCTGTGTACCAAATTTGAGAAAGATCCATGCAGTACTTCCTGAGAAATCACGATAACAAAGTTTCATGGGGAAATCCAAGATGGCCGCCTGGTGGCCATATCGCATTTTCGAATCGGACCAGAAAAGGTATCTTGCACAACTAGACCCCAATGGAAACCTGTATACCAATTTGAGAAGGATCCATGCAGTACTTCCTGAGAAATCGAGATAACAAAGTAACATGAGGAAAGCCAAGATGGTCGCATGGTGGCCATATTGGATTCTCGAATCGAACCAGGAAAAGGTATCTTGCACAACTATATCCCAAGGGGAACCTATGTACCAATTTTGAGAAAGATCCATGCGGTAGTTCCTGAGAAATTGCGATAACAAAGTGTCATGGGGAAATCCAAGATGGTCGCCTGATGACCATATTGAATTTTCGAATCGGACCAGAAAAGGTATCTTGCACAACTAGAGGGAGGGAGGGAATTTGGCTTAATGTCACACTCAATTTTGTTTCACTCATATGGTGACAGTCAGTTTGGTTGGTGGAGGAAGCCGGAGTACCCGGAGAGAACCACGCCCTTCGGCAAGTAACTGGCAAACTTTCACACATGGACCAACTGGGCTCGAACCCGTGCCGCTTCAGCGGCGTGATGCACATCTAGACCCCAAGGGGGACCTCTGTACTAAATTTGAGAAAGATCCATGCAGTAGTTACTGAGAAATCGCGATGACAAATTTTCATGGGGAAATCCAACATAGCCGCCTGGTGGCCATATTGGATTTTCAAATCGGACCAGAATAGGTATCTTGCACAACTAGACCCCGAGGGAAACCTGTGTACCAATTCCGAGAAAGATACATACTGCAGTTCCTGAGAAATCGCGATAACAATATTTCATGATGAAATCCAAGATGGCCGTCTAGTGGCCATACTGGTTTTTCGAATCGGACCAGGAAAGGTATCTCGAACAACTAGACCCCAAGGGGAAACTGTGTACCAAATTTGGAAAAGATCCATGCAGTAGTTCATGACAAATGGATTTTCGAATCGGACCAGAAAAGTTATCTTGCACAACTAGGCCGCAAGGGAAACCTGTGTATCAAATTTAATGAAGATCCACGCAGTAGTTCCTGAGAAATCACAATAACAAGAACAAGGCTATGGGGGCCAGAATGAGGCTCTGGGGATCAGAATGAGGCTCAAGGAACCAAACTGAGGCTCTGGGGTCTAGAATGGGGCTCGGGGAACCAAAGTGAGTCTCTGGGGACCAGAATGAGGCTCTGAGGATCAGAACGAGGCTCTGGGAATCAAAACGAGGCTCTGGGGATCAGAACGACACTCTGCGACCAGAATGAGGCTCTGGGAACCACAATGAGGCTCTGGGAATCAGAACGAGGCTCTGGGGATCAGAATGAGGCTTTGGGGAACAGAATATACGGCTTTGGGACCATAATGGAATTAAAACCTCCAAATATCGGCCATAATACCAAGATTAGCCGCAGATGACTAAGGTGTTTGAAACCTTGTCGAGGTGATCCTACCTTTACAAGATTATCGAACATATATTTCGATGACCAAAGCGCTCCAATTAAACAAGCTTCAAAGCTGTTATCTCATATCATGGGCGGCCAAAGCGGTGCGGTTGGCTCCCACATCCACATTTAAGAAGGTGGGGCCTCCCATTTTTAATATCGTCATTTTTGGAAAAAGCATGAGGTGACAAGTCAAGTTGATGCCTGTCAATCAAGAGGTTCTTTCTTCCAATTACCGTACCGACAAATGGCAGCGTTAATGCAATCTGTTTTTGAGGAGCAAATTCACGCAGTTTTATGTCCTAAATATTAACTCGTTTTTAATCTTAATTCACGTCATATAATTTCGATGAAATACCCCTGGGTAAAAGTGTGCGAACCGTCGCCTGGAGTGTTGAGATAGCTGAGACACCCCCACCCACCCCACACACGCCCCAATTCTCAAGGAGCTTCCACCTCTGCGTACGATGATTCGGGGCCTTCAAACAATTCCAAGGTTATTCTCTCGTATGCATATTCCTATTCGTCAGTGGAAATCTAGCATTTGAAGAGGCGCGGTTCGTATTGAACCTCTCGTGGTATATGCAATAAGACTGCTGTGCTGTCCACGTTGAGTGGTGACGTCGAGGTGCTCCTGCGCAGTTGAAGAGTAATAGAGAAATGGTATTTTTGGATGGGCTTGATGGGCATGTCGTATCGAAGCTATCGTGTAGTATAATAAGACTGGGGTGCTATTCAGCACTTGTGATGTCATGGTGTGCATGAGGAGTCGAGAATTAAGAGGGAGAGGCCAAGAGAGGTTAGGATGTATTTTTCTTCTCGAGAGTGGGATTTTCATCCCTTGGTAAAGTTAACGTGGGAGTCTTTTCCCCATATAATTTAAATCACTACTTTAATCAATATTTTAGCAGAAATATCAAAGACACTTCGAGAGAAAGGTTGTTGTAGCACAAAAATCCCGCAGCTTGCTTCTACCGTCGTGGTTGTTCAGTCTGCGTCGCACGCGCTCAATCCCATATACGTATGTGGGATTACGTATCCCAGTCGCTTTTACCGTTTGAATTTTACACTGTATTATATAGGAATAGTAGAGAAAAGGCATTTCTTGGATAACCTTTCCTGGATACCCATGGATCCAAATGTCGCGTGCATGGTGTCGTATTTGAAGTTTTTTGTGTGTAGAATGAGACGAGGGTACTGTCCTCGTTCAGCGGTGAAGTCATGGTGTGCACCCACAGTCGATGAGTGGTAATGAGAAGGCATTTCCGGGTGCGCTTGGGAGTGTTTTGGCGATTTATGGGTTACCATAGGTCAAATGTGGCGTGCACAGTGTCGTACTGAAACCGCCATTGTGTAAAATAAGACTATGGGACAGTTCACGCTGAGAGGTGATGACGTTGTGCTTATGCGCTTGAAGGAGTGGCGGCAAAAGGGTATTTTCGGATGCGCATGAGAATGCTTGTTCAATATATGAACAGCCAACACAACTAGAAAAGAGTTGATTAAATGTTGACGGCCATCACAGTTTAAGGGTGATGACTGACCCAAATTTACAATCATTGCTCATCACTCTTCAGAGGTGATTGCCAATCATTTTTGAAGGTGATCATAAAAAAAGGGTGATGGCTGTAACTAATCACCTTTTCGGGGTGATAGTTATAACCATTTTTCTGGCTGTGAAGTGTCCATATATGGTCTGTATGATGTCGTATTGAAGCTCCCGTGAAGTAGAATAAGACGGGGTTGCTGTCCACGTTGAACGGTGATATGCACAGTCGAGGAGTAATAGAAAAAGGCACTATTGTATGCTATTACGAGTGTTTGTGTGATTTATGGTTCACCAGAAGTTGAAGTTTCATTTTCTTCAGAAAGTCTCGAAAGTTAAAACCGGTGCATTTACCAGGTAGGGGAAATATATAGTCGTCCACTCTTTGAAAATTTGGCATGACCTATGAAACATACGTACCTAAGATGTTATAATTAGGAATGAATGCTAATTCTGTTCTGCTTACTGGGCTAGTTTGAGATACGTCACGCTCTAAAATAGTAAGATGGT
This sequence comes from Hanleya hanleyi, assembly GCA_036873755.1. NCBI lineage: Eukaryota > Metazoa > Mollusca > Polyplacophora > Lepidopleurida > Hanleyidae > Hanleya > Hanleya hanleyi. The sequence continues at coordinate 24,850 of JAVTVY010055415.1, forward strand.
ACCGGTACACAACTTACTACTGAAGGGATCCGGTGCCTGCAGTAATGTTGAAAATTTGATAGTGTCTGAATCCTGATTATCTCCGTTGTATCGAAAAACGCAGTACCGGTAGTCTACAGTTGTTGAGTTGTGACGTTGCGTCAAAATAGCGACATCCCTTCGTGTAGCCGACCCGTCGGCAGACGAAACGCTGGGGCAGTTGACTTGCAACGGCATGGACTAAAGTAAACTGATTTAAAATTTGAAGAAATACCTTTTAATTCGGTATCATCTGAACTCCTTGATATAGGTGGTGAAAGCATGGATATTCTCTATACTCAATATATAGAATATGCCCAACCGTTCGATCCGCCGACTCTTGTGATGCAACGTCACAACTCGGGAATACCTTATTAATTTGAAGCGTAACTTGGATTTTTGAATCGGATCCAAAAAGGTATCTTGCACAACTAGGCCCCATGTGGGACCTGTGTACAGAATTTCAGAAAGATCCATGAATTAGTTCCTGAGAGTTCACGATAATGTTTGTAGGGAAAATGCAGATGGCCGGCTGGCGGTCATTGAATTTTCGAATCTGACCAAAAAAAGGTATCTTGCAGAACTAGACCCAAAGGGGAACCTGTGTACCAAATTTGAGAAAGATCCATGCAATACTTCCTGAGAAATCACGATAACAAAGTTTCATGGGGAAATCCAAGATGGCCGCCTGGTGGCCATATCGCATTTTCGAATCGGACCAGAAAAGGTATCTTGCACAACTAGACCCCAATGGAAACCTGTATACCAATTTGAGAAAGATCCATGCAGTACTTCCTGAGAAATCGAAATAACAAAGTAACATGAGGAAAGCCAAGATGGTCGCATGGAGGCCATATTGCATTCTCGAATCGAGCCAGGAAAAGGTATCTTGCACAACTATATCCCAAGGGGAACCTATGTACCAATTTTGAGAAAGATCCATGCGGTAGTTCCTGAGAAATTGCGATAACAAAGTGTCATGGGGAAATCCAAGATGGTCGCCTGATGACAATATTGGGTTTTCGAATCGGACCAGAAAAGGTATCTTGCACAACTAGAGGGAGGGAGGGAATTTGGCTTAATGTCACACTCAAGTTTGTTTCACTCATATGGTGACAGTCAGTTTGGTTGGTGGCGGAAGCCGGAGTACCCGGAGAGAACCACCGCCCTTCGGCAAGTAACTGGCAAACTTTCACACATGGACCAACTGGGCTCGAACCCGTGCCGCTTCAGCGGTGTGATGCACAACTAGACCCCAAGGGGGACCTCTGTACTAAATTTGAGAAAGATCCATGCAGTAGTTGCTGAGAAATCGCGATGACAAATTTTCATGGGGAAATCCAACATGGCCGCCTGGTGGCCATATTGGATTTTCAAATCGGACCAGAATAGGTATCTTGCACATCTAAACCCCAAGGGAAACCTGTGTACCAATTCCGAGAAAGATACATGCTGCAGTTCCTGAGAAATCGCGATAACAATATTTCATGATGAAATCCAAGATGGCCGTCTAGTGGCCATACTGGTTTTTCGAATCGGACCAGGAAAGGTGTCTCGAACAACTAGACCCCAAGGTGAAACTGTGTACCAAATTTGAAAAAGATCCATGCAGTGGTTCATGACAAATGGATTTTCGAATCGGACCAGAAAAGTTATCTTGCACAACTAGGCGACAAGGGAAACCTGTGTACCAAATTTAATGAAGATCCACGCAGTAGTTCCTGAGAAATCACAATAACAAGAACAAGGCTATGGGGGCCAGAATGAGGCTCTGGGGATCAGAATGAGGCTCAAGGAACCAAACGGAGGCTCTGGGGTCTAGAATGAGGCTCGGTGAACCACAGCGAGTCTCTGGGGACCAGAATGAGGCTCTGCGGATCAGAATGAGGCTCTGGGAATCAAAACGAGGCTCTGGGGATCAGAACGACACACTGGGACCAGAATGAGGCTCTAGGAACCAGAATGAGGCTCTGCGAATCAGAACGAGGCTCTGGGGATCAGAATGAGGCTTTGGGGACCAGAATATACGGCTTTGGGACCATAATGGAATTAAAACCTCCAAATATCGGCCATAATACCAAGATTAGCCGCAGATGACTAAGGTGTTTGAAACCCTTTCGAGGTCATCCTACCTTTACAAGATTATCGAACATATATTTCGATGACCAAGGCGCTCCAATTAAACCAGCTTCAAAGCTGTTATCTCATATCATGGGCGGCCAAAGCGGTGCGGTTGGCTCCCACATCCACATTTAAGAAGGTGGGGCCTCCCATTTTTAATATCGCCATTTTTGGAAAAAGCATGAGGTGACAAGTCAAGTTGATGACTGTCAATCAAGAGGTTCTTTCTTCCAATTACCGTACCAACAAATGGCAGCGTTAATGTAATCTGTTTTTGAGGAGCAAATTCACGCAGTTTTATGTCCTCAATATTAACTCGTTTTTAATCTTAATTCACGTCATATAATTTCGATGAAATACCCTTGGGTAAAAGTGTGCGAACCGTCGCCTGAAGTGTTGAGATAGCTGAGACACCCCCACCCACCCCACACACGCCCCAATTCTCAAGGAGCTTCCACCTCTGCGTACGATGATTCGGGGTCTTCAAACAATTCCTAGGTTATTCTCTCGTATGCATATTCCTATTCGTCAGTGGAAATCTAGCATTTGAAGAGGCGCGGTTCGTACTGAACCTCTCGTGGTATATGCAATAAGACTGCTGTGCTGTCCACGTTGAGTGATGACGTCGAGGTGCTCCTGCGCAGTTGAAAAGTAATAGAGAAATAGTATTTTCGGATGGGCATGATGGGCATGTCGTATTGAAGCTATCGTGTAGTATAATAAGACTGGGGTGCTATTCAGCACTTGTGGTGATGTCATGGTGTGCATGAGGAGTCGAGAATTAAGAGAGAGAGGCCAAGAGAGGTTAGGATGTATTTTTCTTCTCGAGAGTGGGGTTTTCATCCCTTGGTAAAGTTAACGTGGGAGTCTTTTCCCCATATAATTTAAATCACTACTTTAATCAATATTTTAGCAGAAATATCAACGACACTCCGAGGGAAAGGTTGTTGTAGCACAAAAAGCCCGCAGCTTGCTTCTACCGTCGTGGTTGTTCAGTCTGCGTCGCACGCGCTCAATCACATATACGTATGTGGGATTACGTATCCCAGTCGCTTTTACCGTTTGAATTGTACACTGTATTATATAGGAATAGTAGAGAAAAGGCATTTCTTGGATACCCTTTCTTGGATACCCATGGATCCAAATGTCGCGTGCATGGTGTCTTATTTGAAGTTTTTTGTGTGTAGAATGAGACGAGGGTACTGTCCTCGTTCAGCGGTGAAGTCATGGTGTGCACCCACAGTCGATGAGTGGTAATGAGAAGGCATTTCCGGGTGCGCTTGGGAGTGTTTTGGCGTTTTATGGGTTACCATAGTCAAATGTGGCGTGCACAGTGTCGTACTGAAACCGCCATTGTGTAAAATAAGACTATGGGACAGTTCACGTTGAGAGGTGATGACGTTGTGCTTATGCGCTTGAAGGAGTGGCGGCAAAAGGGTATTTTCGGATGCGCATGAGAATGCTTGTTCAATATATGAACAGCCAACACAACTAGAAAAGAGTTGATTAAATGTTGACGGCCATCACAGTTTAAGGGTGATGACTGACCCAAATTTATAATCATTGCTCATCACTCTTCAGAGGTGATTGCCAATCATTTTTGAAGGTGATCATAAAAAAGGGTGATGGCTGTAACTAATCACCTTTTCGGGGTGATAGTTATAACCATTTTTCTGGCTGTGAAGTGTCCATATATGGTCTGCATGATGTCGTATTGAAGCTCCCGTGAAGTAGAATAAAACGGGGTTGCTGTCCACGTTGAACGGTGATATGCACAGTCGAGGAGTGATAGAAAAAGGCATTATTGTATGCTATTACGAGTGTTTGTGTGATTTATGGTTCACCAGAAGTTAAAGTTTCATTTTCTTCAGAAAGTCTCGAAAGTTAAAACCGGTGCATTTACAAGGTAGGGGAAATATATAGCCGTCCACTCTTTGACAATTTGGCATGACCTATGAAACATACGTACCTAAGATGTTATAATTAGGAATGAATGCTAATTCTGTTCTGCTTACTGGGCTAGTTTGAGATACGTCACGCTCTAAAATAGTAAGATGGTGCAGGTACACAACTTAATACTGAAGGGATCCGGTGCCTGCAGTAATGTTGAAAATTTGATAGTGTCTGTATCCTGATTATCTCCGTTGTATCGAAACACGCAGTACCGGTAGTCTACAGTTGTCGAGTTGTGACGTTGCGTCAAAATAGTGACATCCCTTCGTGTAGCCGACCCGTCGGCAGACGAAACGC
>JAVTVY010055416.1:0-30586 GCA_036873755.1 Hanleya hanleyi
CCTGACTATAGATGCCTGATTTCATGCAGATAACGAGCTTCAAACAAGAAAAATTTAATGTCTTCAGTATCAATATCACCAATATCATCACTTGTCATATTGCAGATCGTTAAAAATCCATATCGAATAGTATGGGACAATGATAGAAGCGGACAAAGCCCAATTTGTCTGTCAGCGTTCAGTCAAACTTTTTGGGTGATTCCACCACCGGAGCGTTTAAATGGTTCTGCTGATGCTGGTGGTACCGGAGAAGCTATTTGTATTCCGTGTTGTTCAAATATCATGCGAACACGAATATAATGTTCGGTGGGTTCAGTCACAGAGACGTTGATTCTCTTATTTGACGTACTACAATATAAAGTTGTAACACATCCCAGAGGCTCGGTCATTTCTTCATGTACAAGATCACGGCAGGCATTTCTAGTTGATTCTCTTGAAGTTTTACTCTTGTCAGATACGCCAGTTTGATTTTCGTCGCATTTTCGATTTTGAATATTCGGATATGGAATATCCCAGAACTATCCCTTTCTGGACAATATTATTCCAGTTGGACCTGCATATGGCGTATACATATCTCGCCTAGTAGCATTTGCTAGATCCTGTGTTAAATGTGAAGATTTGAATCCACGTCACAAAACATTGTTGCAGAAACTTATAAATCAAGCGCCTCCACTCAAAGTTTCTCAAATTTGGGGATACATATCGCATGCTGATAGCAAAATACGAGCATAGCGTGCAAGATCTATTGCGTTACGTTTCGTAACTTGTGTCTAATTTCGCTTAACCCGGGGCTAGGGACCGTATGAATCCATGTACTTCAAGATCCTCATCGTTCTCATATGAACAATCACCACCAAAGCGTGACTGAGTTACATCATTCTCTAGACGACGACGTTATAACGAATATCATATGCATTAAGAATATTGATCACCGATACGGATTTGATATTTTTGGAACATCATGATGTCTTGCCGGCATCATTGAAAACTGTTGACCACTTCTCTCTGGCAGGAAACTAGCCTATGTTTATGTATACTATGATTGTCTTTTTCAATTTGGTGCTAATGCTGTTATATGGAATATGGAATAGGTCTTTGGTTTATGAACGCGGATATGCTTTAATGGACGACGGCTGAATTATGAATGACTGACCAGACGCTTGTAATGTCAGGTTGGTCTCTCACTCTCGTATTTTACTCTGCGAATGTTACGCCAGGTCAAGTTGTCCCTCTTTTTTACATGGAATATAATTTCTAGCCGTCAGGTATTGGCCTATGCCAATTTGGTATTTCTTCCACTTTACCGAGGGAAGCTTTCCTGTGGAGTCATATGGTTGCCATATGTCGTCAATATGTCGTCAAATTTTCCCGCCTCTTGCATATCCCTTCAACTGTGACAGACAAGCCATATCGAGTATTCAGCCTTGGTTATATAGAATACCATTTCCCAAGATTCAGTCTTCGATTTAGTCATGCCAGATACGCCAGTTTGATTTCCCTCTCATTTTCCCACTTGAATATTTTCATATGGCAGACCGCCTTTTATTGAAACTTGGATAAAGGACTGGACATAATTAATTTACCACGAATCCTGAATTATTCAGAGGTACGCAATGCTGTACCAAACTACTTTAATTTCACAGAACCCCTTGCATTTCATATAAGTATAGTAAATCTATAGCCACCAAAATATTATATTACTCTAATTATATCAAGGAGTTTGACAGAAACTTATACACATCTTGAGGCTATAGTTGTGATTGTGAATCATCGAACTCTGTCTATACACCATGCAAACATATTGTGACTGATAATCTTGATAAAGTGAGTGATGAAGACCTAAACACTCCTGATGATTGGACCTAAATATAGAGAGCCGAGAAGAATAAACCTGAAGGCCGACCAGAAGATAGTCCTCACTGCATTGGAACAGTATTGTATTGAGTGGTCAAAGCGAGAAAAAGTTGAACCTACAGTACTCTCTGATTGGCTGGACCTCACCAAGAACAAGGTCTTCGAAACAATCCTCCATAATGACAGAAGTACCGTTCTCCAAGCAAAACAAGTAATGAGAAAACTCAATTCGCAAGAAATTCTGGTAAATCTCCAGAGTAAATTCGTCATAGTTCCAGCATACAGAACTCCAAATAATATGATATTCATATGTAAACATGAGTAGTGTGACTAACGTCACAGAACCTACGAAGTAAGGTGAGGAAGATGACTTGGGGGACCAAGCGTAATGTTATAGGTCACCTAAGTAGGTCAAATTTTCATCAAAAGTATGTCAGCTCAGAACGTGCTGGTACCAATTCCCTAATGCACCTTCATGCTAAAAATCAACGGTTCTAATGTCAACGGTTCTCCTTATTTTTGCCGACGAAAGGATTCGGATGGACTGACTGATTCGCTCACTCACTCATTACTGGACAATTTGCAAATGAGAGCCTACTTGGTAGGAATATTACCATTATCAGGTGCTGGTTAAAGAATTGAGTATAAGCACACCATCATCAAATTCGTCTACTTTCTCCAAAACTGCAGTTATACTGTGGAAGATTTATTTAACAATCACAAAGATCATGATGTCTTGCTGGCATCATTGAAAACTGTTGACCGCTCCTCTCTTGAGGGAAACTAGCCTGTGTTTGTTGAATTTGATGCTAACGCTGTTATATGAAATATGAAATAGGTCTTTGGATTAATGGACGACGGATGAATATTGAATGACGGACTAGACGCTTGTATTTTCCCAAGATAGTCATGTCAGATAGGTCAGTTTGGCATCAATTTTGACTTGAGACAGACAACCCACATGGAGTTGTCCCCCTTGGGTAGATAGGATGTCATTTTCTACTTTCTCTTCTTTGACATATTTGACATGCCTAACAGTTTCAAAGGATCTATCTCTCTATGTGTCTCTCTTCTTATACTCTGCGAAAGATACGCCAGATCAAGTTGTCGCCCTTACTCTGATGGAATATCATTTCTAGCCATGTCAGCTATGCCAATTTGATATTTTTCCCGTTGTGCGTCGAGACAGGCAAGCCATATTGAGTAGCCTTGGATAGATAGAATACCACTTCCCAACATTCACATGATTGAGTCTTTGATATTTTGTCAAGTCAGGTACGCCAGTTTGATTTCCCTACTTTTTTGTATGGCTGATAGGTCAGTTTGATCTTCTCCTATTATTGGTTTGGAATTCCTCTCTCATTTTACTTCCAGACAGACAGGACACAATGAGTAGTCTCCCTTGGGTAGATAGAGTGTAATTTCCAAAGATTCACTCTTGAATTTTATTTTACTCATGTCAGATACATCAGTTTGATTTTCCTCCCGTTTTCCCTCCACATTAACTTGTCCCCTTAAGTTAGTTTATGAAGTTTGGATTCTTCTGCTGTGATGTTGCCCCAATCGTAAAGAGATCTCAATCTATTGTTCATCTTTATCAATAAACCATTTATTCATTCTGCAATGGAATTATTATTGGTGTAGCCAAGATTTTTCAGTGGTATACTTCAAGCATGCAATCAGTATAATATGTTTGGCAAATTCTGAACGACAGTAGGACCAAAATCCGTGCGCACAAATATTGAGAGGAAGGTTACAAAAAATAAAAGTTTTAAAATTTCTTATATCCATTTTCGTCTTCATATTCTGTATGAGCTACCTAAATAAGTCAACCAATTAGAGGTGACAAGGAGAGTAGTGAGAGAGGGGATTAACTTCATTCAATGTCGCGTTCATCAACTCAGGGTTGCCAAACTGTATAATGGTAAAGTACGCATGTGTTGCCCTCGAAAGAAATTATTATCTCATCTAGAAAGAACGTTTCTTTACATTCGTTTCCATCCCTCCACTTAAAATATATATCTTCGTTAGAAATGTACCATATATGTTGGTCTATATACTGCGATATGCTGATCATGTACAATCGAAGTTCAGAAAACCGCAACTCAACAACAGATTTATTTATTCATTTACAAAGATGGCATACGGGAACGAATCCCATTTTTAGCACCTGACATATAAATCATTTATAACAAAGTATTTAAAAAATATATATATAGAGATGTTATAAGTACTCGCATTATAAAAATTTACAATGTTTTCACGTAATTAATCAGGTCTACAAAATTCCAGAAACATCCATTAAAAACTGTAGGACAGGTTGATTACACAAAAACATGGTCTAAATACTGGAATAGATACAGAAAATCGGCAAAGTCCAACACGTCATAAATATGAGAAAAAGTTAAATTGGATTGAATCAATTGTTTCGAAGTTGTGCTAACGATAATTTTGACACACGGATTCATATTCCCTGACCAGAGTTTAGGGAGGGGGTGATAAGCTTCTTCGGACAGATACCTTTGAAAATGCGGCTTTGCTATGAATATAACCTTTTCCAGGTAACTTGAAGGGAATGGCCTAAATAGAGTTACCCTATCGTGATCCGACTGCCATTATCACTATGCAGATACAAAGCCACCCCTCACTGTTTCCTGAATATCGATGACGACAAGGATCATCATGAGAATATAGCATTTGCCTGGTGTATAGGGCCTCGACAAACCGGACAGAGCTCTCCTCGTCTATGTAATTCTTTGGCACAATTCTCACAGAAATGTTGATGTCCACAAGGAAGTAAGGCGTAGTTCCTCCTGTTCTGAAAACATATTATACAATCTTCTCCCTCTGTAGAAGCTGGAGGTGCTGGGCGTCTTGTTGGTTGCTCTCGTGTCACCTGTGTCGCTCGTCTGGGATGTCCCAGGTAAAATACAAAAAAAATAAACAGTGTGCAATCCACATTTTCGTAAAATAAATTTATAGGTATATATCTCCTGAAATAATTTTCCCCATAGAACTATATATAAAAATGCTAATTGACTATACTATTTAGTACTACAATATTGTTAAAGCGATGATAGGGATGATGACACCAGAATTGACATTTGAATTGAGTACCATCATCACAAGTCAATCAAACTAAATTGGAAGTTTTTATCTGTTAGATTATTCACATAGCATTATTCTCAGCATCCAATCATTACATGCTCGGAGATTCGCTAGAATGTTAATGCAAACATGCATGTAGCGTAAAATGGGTTATTTATAGATGTAGGTTGCTGTCTGTTGTGGGAGTTTGCCGAGCAGGACCCAAAATCCAAGTGTCATACTTCTAGTTTAATAGACTTCCGGTTTTATCCACGATTGAGAAAATATATACGACAAGGAGACGTCAAAGCCCGCGGCTTTACAGTACAGTCTGAACCACAGACGTTTTTAACCAAAAGCCTTCTTATAAAGATCACTGTAAGTTTAATTTCTTTGGCATTTTCAATATTAGACTTACAGCGACGAAAATACTGGGCGCGCTGTTATGTTTGCAACATCGTCATCCATGTCTTCAGAGCTGTAGCGTTGATAGCACATATGCATCAGGGAAAATAGTGTCAAGAAGAGGAATAACACAACACAGGCCCAGGCTGCCATCTGATAATGAATTTATAAAATAATATAAAGATGGAATGAGATAATATCAAATATATTCTTCACCGCTCATACCTCGAGAAATTAGTCAGATTCCAAATTAAGATTTTGACGAGCTGATTCTCGACTTTGTCAGTACAGAAATACATCTTTGGGGTATATATTCCGAAAAGGCCCAAGAAATTGAGTTAGTTTAACCCTCGGAGCAGAAGTGATACACTATCATAACTTTGTGTTTCTATATATCCTACACTTCATGAAAAACCATGTTGATATTTGACAAAACCCGGTAAGTTTGAGGTTAAATATGTTGAAAATGACCCCAAATCGCTTTTTGTTTTGGACTACTTCATGGGTGACATGTTTTATATGAAAAATAGTCATTGTCTTAAATTGAGTTTGTATTTAAACATATTCAAAAAACTGCATTAAAAAAATGGGGCAAGGATCAATTTTAGGTCAAAATTCTTAACACTGTAAGAATATGGCGAATACTGCTATTCTTGTCTCATTAATGTTACATCGGTGACCTGATTTTACAAAAATACTAGTCCAATTGTATCAACTTGGTCTGAATTTATACGAATACAAAAACTGAATTTAAACCAATCATCAAAACGAGCAATTTATGGTCAAATCTAATGGCGAAAAAACTCAAAATGGACCAAATGTTTTCTCGGAAAGTCTTTGATTGTAAATATATATACGGATACAGCCAGAAACCTTTTATCCCCAAAGACACTTGAATTTCAGGATGACAAATTTAGCGACCATAGATTACACATAACCCTGGATGATAAACCCGCTCGCCATATCAAGAAATATGTCAAACGGTCAGGTTGAGATTGAACTGATAGATTCAAATCGGCGTGTTCATAATGAATGCTCTAATTGGTGATTCCTTATTCGCCTTCAAGCCCAGGTGTTCTGACTGTTTGTGGCTTTAAAACTGTAGTCAGGCAAAAATAGTTCAGAAAGTCAATTTGAGTTGGAAAACTGGCATTTTATCTGCAAATGCCCCCATGATAACATAAAACTGTTTTTTTCAAAGTACACATTTTTTTCTCTAGCATTTGTTTGTCATTTGATGATTCCCGTTCCATCGTCTTTCACATAACTTCCCATCGATGCATCATGGTTTAATAATATGTGAGAAAAATCCTGCGTATCACATATGTGAGTCATATGTATCACATGTGTGACATCTCACGCATGTATCTCATTTCATCGAAATTTCATATGAGATACGAGCGTAATTTACATAAATATCACAATGGCTACCTTCATCAACTTGTACGGTCAAGTGAAAATCTTCCATGACAAAAGAAACCAGTGCAAAATCCTAGCATGTCAAATGTCACTCGATTGTGCATTTGCAAATTTTGCAAAAGTTTCACGCATGCGTGTGTCTGATGCTAGGGAAGAAGTAGGTGTGTTACGCATGTGAGCTCACATACGAATCACTTGAGGTGCAATGTTGCCTGCTTAAAAAAAACAAAGCAATTCGTTAAAAGAATCCTACAAGTACTCTTTTAATGTGCCTAAACTGATAAGAAATGACGTAGGGTTCGATCACATCAAATGGGAAGTGAAAACTTCCCATATTATAAAGTTTATATGGTTGTCGACGAGGAACGATCGTGTCTGCGATATTCTATTATTCCCGATCCTTTACGCACAAGATTATACTAATAGGCTCAAACTAACCTGACAACGATAAGTATCGTATACGAGAGATCCTGAAGGATCTTGGCGTCCACCATTGTCCGATAACTGTAAGCTAATGACAAGAGGATCTTTTTGTCCATTGTTACTCAGAACAAACGAATGATTTGTAATTTTGTTTGCAGAATTTCGAATTTGAGCGAAAAAGATCGAAAAAGGGACACTGGGAAAAGATATTATCTTTCTAAGTTTCAGGAATTTCAAGATTTCTAGAAACTGTACTTGATGTCGGTTGTTATAGTACAAGTGAAATGAGCAAAGCTAGTCTGGAAGTGAATGTCCAAAAGATCCTTCATCTTCATTTTGTGGTATTTTTATTGTTCGCATGTGTCATCATTGGGTACTGGAAGCGAAGACAAATCTCTTCGACCCTTTGGCATGAGCTATGAAACATACTTAAGATTTTATAATTAGGAACGATTTGCTAATTCTGTTCTGTTTACTGGGCTAGTTTGAGTTATCCCTTTTAAGATACCATGCTCGAAAATAGTAAGATGGTACAAAACTTAATACTGAAGAGATCCGGTCTGTGCAGTAATGTTGAAACTTTGAAAGTGTCTGAATCCTGATTATCTCTCTTGGATCGAAACACGCAGTAGTCTACAGTTGTCGAGTTGTGATATTGTGTCACAAGAGTGACGTCCCTTCATGTAGCCGACCCATCTGATTTAAAATTTGAAGAAATACATTTGAATTCGGAATCATTTGAACTCCTTGATATGGAAGGTGAAGGTATGGATATTCTCTGTAGTCAGTATATAGAATATGCCCCACCGTTTGATCCGCCTACTCTTGTGTTGCAACGTCACAACTCGGGAATACCGTATTAATTTGAAACGTAACTTGGATTTTCGAATCGGACCAAAAAAGGTATCTTGCACAACCATGCCCCATGTGGGACCTGTGTAAAAAATTTCACAAAAATCCATGAAGTATATCCTGAGAATGTACGATAATTAACAATGTTTCAATGAGAAAATCAAGATGGCCACCTGGCTACCATATTGGATTTGGAATCGGACCAAAAAGGGTATCTTGCGCAACTGGACCACAAGGGGAACCTGTGTACCAAATTTGAGAAACATCCATGTAGTACTTCCTGAGAAATCACGATAACAAAGTGTCATGGGGAAATCCAAAATGGCCGCCTGGTGGGCATATTACAATTTTGAATCGGACCGAAAAAGGTATCTTGCACAACTAGATCCCAAGGGGAACCTGTGTACCAAATTTGGGAAAGATCCATGCAGTACTTCCTGAGAAATCACGATAAAGTTCATGGCGAAATCTAAGATGGCCGCCTGGTGGCCATATTGGATTTTCGAATCGGACCAAAAAAGGTATCCTGCACAACTAGACCCCAAGGGAAACCTGTGTACCAAATTTGTGAAAGATCCATGAAGTAGTTCCTGAGAAATCGCGATAACAATGTTTCATCGGAAAATCCAAGAAGGGCGCCTTGTGGCCATATTGGATTTTTGAATCGGACCAGAAAAGGTATCTTGCACAACTGGACCCCAAGGGGAACCTGTTTTCCAAATTTGAGAAAGATCCATGCAGTACTTCCTGAGAAATAACGATAACAAAGTTTCATGGGGAAATCCAAGATGGCTGCCTGGTGGCCATATTGGATTTTCGAATCGGATCAGAAAAGGTATCTTGTGCAATTAGACTCCAAGGGGAACCTGTGTACCAAATTTGAGAAAGATCCATGCAGTAGTTCCTGAGAAATCGCGATAACAAGGTTTTCATCGGGAAATCCAAGATGGCCGCCCTGTGGCCATATTGGATTCTTGAATCGGACCAGAAAAGGTATGTTGCACAACTAGACCCCAAAGGGGACCTGTGTACCAAATTTGAGAAAGATCCATGCAGTACTTCCTGAGAAATCACGATAACAAAGTTTCATGGGGAAATCCAAGATGGCTGCCTGGTGGCCATATTGGATTTTCGATTCGGACCAGAAAATATATCTTGCACAACTAGACCCCAAGGGGAGCCTGTGTACCAAATTTTAGAAAGATTCATGCAGTAGTTCCTGAGAAATCGCGATAACAAGGTTTCATGGGGAAATCCAAGATGGCCGCCCTGTGGCCATATTGGATTTTTCGAATCGGACCAGAAAAGGTATCTTGCACAACTAGACCCCAAGGGAAACTTGTGTACCAAATTTGTGAAAGATCCATGAAGTAGTTCCTGAGAAATCGCGATAACAATGTTTCATCGGGAAATCCAAGAAGGGCGCCTTGTGGCCATATTGGATTTTTGAATCGGACCAGAAAAGGTATCTTGCACAACTGGACCCCAAGGGGAACCTGTTTTCCAAATTTGAGAAAGATCCTGCATGGATTCCATGCAGTACTTCCTGAGAAATAACGATCACAAAGTTTCATGGGGAAATCCAAGATGGCTGCCTGGTGGCCATATTGGATTTTCGAATCGGACCAGAAAAGGTATCTTGTACAATTAGACTCCAAAGAGAACCTGTGTACCAAGTTTGAGAAAGATCCATGCAGTAGTTCCTGAGAAATCGCGATAACAAGGCTTTCATCGGGAAATCCAAGATGGCCGCCTTGTGGCCATATTGGATTCTTGAATCGGACCAGAAAAGGTATCTTGCACAACTGGACCCCAAGGGGAACCTGTCTACCAAATTTGAGAAAGATCCATGAAGCAGTTCCTGAGAAATCGCGATAACAATGTTTCATCGGGAAATCAAAGAAGGGCGCCTTGTGGCCATATTGGATTTTCGAATCGGACCAGGAAAGGTATCTTGCACAACTAGACCCCAAGGGGAGCCTGTGTACCAAATTTGAGAAAGATTCATGCAGTACTTCCTGAGAAATCACGATAACAAAGTTTCATGGGGAAATCCAAGATGGCTGCCTGGTGGCCATATTGGATTTTCGAATCGGACCAGAAAAGGTATCTTACACAACTAGACCCCAATGGGAGCCTGTGTACCAAATTTGAGAAAGATTCATGCAGTAGTTCCTGAGAAATCGCGATAAAAAGGTTTCATGGGGAAATCCAAGATGGCCGCCCTGTGGCCATATTGGATTTTTCGAATCGGACCAGAAAAGGTATCTTGCACAACTAGATCCCAAGGGAAACCTGTGTACCAAATTTGTGAAAGATCCATGAAGTAGTTCCTGAGAAATCGCGATAACAATGTTTCATCGGGAAATCCAAGAAGGGCGCCTTGTGGCCATATTGGATTTTTGAATCGGACCAGAAAAGGTATCTTGCACAACTGGACCCCAAGGGGAACCTGTTTTCCAAATTTGAGAAAGATCCATGCAGTACTTCCTGAGAAATAAAGATCACAAAGTTTCATGGGGAAATCCAAGATGGCTGCCTGGTGGCCATATTGGATTTCCGAATCGGACCAGAAAAGGTATCTTGTACAATTAGACTCCAAGGAGAACCTGTGTACCAAGTTTGAGAAAGATCCATGCAGTAGTTCCTGAGAAATCGCGATAACAAGGTTTTCATCGGGAAATCCAAGATGGCCGCCTTGTGGCCATATTGGATTTTTGAATCGGACCAGAAAAGGTATCTTGCACAACTGGACCCCAAGGGGAACCTGTGTACCAAATTTGAGAAAGATCCATGAAGTAGTTCCTGAGAAATCGCGATAACAATGTTTCATCGGGAAATCAAAGAAGGGCGCCTTGTGGCCATATTGGATTTTCGAATCGGACCAGAAAAGGTATCTTGCACAACTAGACCCCAAGGGGAGCCTGTGTACCAAGTTTGAGAAAGATTCATGCAGTACTTCCTGAGAAATCACGATAACAAAGTTTGATGGGGAAATCCAAGATGGCTGCCTGGTGGCCATATTGGATTTTCGAATCGGACCAGAAAAGGTATCTTGCACAACTAGACCCCAAGGGGAACCTGTGTACCAAATTTGAGAAAGCTCCATGCTGTAGTTCCTGAGAAATCGCGATAACAAGAATTGTTTACGGACGGACGACGGACGGACGGACGGACGACGGACCACGGACGAAAAGCGATTTGAACAGCCCACCATCTGGTGATCGTGGGCTAAAAAAATGCTTTGAATAGTTTGGAATATTGAAGTGAAGACATTTATCCAAAATGGAGAACACTGGTCAAGAACACAAATTCCTAGTGGTGCCAGGTTGCTGCCATCTTGAACTTACCCATGATGCTTTATGTGAAGGAGTACGTAATACACATAAAATGGACCGTAACTGATCAACTATATGATGCAGTAAATGTCCCAGATAAGATGAGATGACAATATAATACAAGTGTCTACTAAAGAATGTTAGAAGTTACCAAGGACATATGTATGCTGTCGTAAAACCTTCTTCCATCAACCCTCCACACTGACCAGTCGAATTTCGTTTGAGCGTCTATACAACTGTGAAAAAAAAGAATAGAATACTAGCGTCTAGTCGGTCATTCAATATTCAACCGTCGTTCATTAAAGAATTTCTGCGTGCATAATCCAAATACCTATTTTATTCCTACGAAGTAGGCTACAGATCGCAAATTGTCCGGTAATGAGTGAGTCAGTCAGTCCATCCGAATCCTTTCGTCGGCAAAATAAGGAGAACCATTGACATTAGAACCTTGATTTTTGGCATGAACGTGCATTGTTACCAGCAAGTTCTGAACTGAAATAATTCTGATTAAAATTAGATTGATAATTAACACTTCAGTATATTGTTATAGATATACATTGTGTATGTAAACTGTAGCCTTTAACGTGTATCTTATTTCACATGGGCCACACCAGGCTTGGGCCTTCAAATTCAGGTCAAATTACCCACAGCTAAAAATAACCTGTCCCACTGTATGGCACATGGCCCTGAGGTTAATCTTAAGTACTGCATATACCCTCAAACAATCAGCGCTGTTTCCATAACGAAGCTGAGGTGGTTTAACGTTCCGATTCACACAACGAAGCTGAGGTGGTTTAACGTTGATCAATGAAGAAAATCACCGATCAACCGCCATAGAATATAATGTGAAACAAGAAAACCGGAATAGTACATTCATCAGATTGCCGATGCCCAAAATGTGTTGTCTCATATATCTAGATAACAACGTGATGTAGAGACGCTATTTATTCGTCGTTGTACCGGTTATGCTCAGGAGAATGACATAGAATCATTATTATCTTGTGCATAGAAGATGTTGGTCTTGAGTTGAATTACCGTAAACTACATAAATGCTACCTTTCTACTATAGTACTATATATAAAAATTTGTTGTATTGTTGAGAAAATAATATGATTCAAAAAGTTGTTTTGCTCCTGTACAAGGGCACTGAAAACCATTAAAGAGATGTAAATGTATTTTCACACGTAAAGCTTGAAATCTACTGAACCTATATTATTCAATCTGTTTCCTTTAATTAAAAAATTGTAAAATTAAATCGGCGATCGTTATTCATTTTGGAATGAAGGCGCATTAGGAGACTGTTACCAACAAGTTCTGAGCTGACCTACTTTTGATGAAAATTTCTGGTGATTTTTGATGAAAATCACTGGCGATTCTGACTTGGGCGGTGCCCATCTTAATATAGGCAGGATTTCAACTGGGGTTGGGGATTTCCAAGAGTTCAGTTCGCGTTCGAGTCCTAATGCCTACTGTACTTCGTAGGTCCTGTGACGTTAGTCACACTGCCATGTATAACAGCATTACCCCAAATTAAAAAAAAACAAAACAAACAAAAACAATCATTGTATACATAAACATAGGCTGATTTCCTGCAAGAGAGAAGCGGGCAACAGTTTTCAATGATGCCGGCAAGACATCATGCTGTCACAAAAATATCAAATCCGTATCGCTGATCAGTATTCGTAATCCATATGATTTTCTTTGTACAGTCATTATCTAGAGAGTTATATATTTCAGAGATTTAAGAAATAATTAAGCCTTAGAAATCTTGGGGCCAGGGGCCGTATAATCACCACACTGAACAAAAAATTCGCTAAAATTTAAGGAATATTCCCCGACTATTACACCAGCGGAATATCCGTAGAATGTTATGAAATCATGGTGGGGAATATTCCTTAGGTATGTTAACTATTCCGCTGGTGTAATAGTCGGGGAATATTCCTTAATTTTTTTCCCCCTGCATTTCCCCTGCATGCTTCGCGAGACAGAAATTGGAAAGAGGAAGATCAAATCCGTAAATAAAGAGGGCGCGAAGAGGTAATCTTATTCAGATCAATTTCTGACTCGCATGTGAGTTTGGTTGTTTTAACGGTCACACTAGGGATAGAAAAAATACGATTTCTGTAGGAGAATTCTACTATTATACGCAGATATATGAAGGACGAGGTATGAAAAACGTACAGTATACATACTTAGGAAATCTTCCATTCGGTTCCCTGGTTATAGATTTGCAAAAAATATCAAAGCCCACAGCCACATTACAGGCGTTCACGAACAGGAGGAATGTAATTATAGCGTGCACAATCAATGGTGTCCAGACAGGGAACGACCTGAAACAGAGAGTAGAACAAAGTCATACAGGTACATGAACTGTTGACGATGTATACAGACTGAAATTATTGGATATGTTATTGTTCTTGTTAACCGTACATACGGCACCAGTCTTAGCGAGTGGAGGGAGGGGGCGTGGGGAGTAGTTTAATATACTTTTTCCTGGAAAAAACATAATTTAATAAAATTAAAAAATCAGAAAATCTGATAGAAAAATCGACTAAAATTGAATTTTCATAATAATTCCTTTATTGTCACTAACACAATTCACATTGGTTATGGCTGAGAAACCATATCAAACACACACTAGTTCAGTGTACTACAAGAAATAGTAATACAATGTGAAAACATGAGTAACAAGATAGCTCACAGCCAGTGCTAATAATATGACGTCAATGTGACGGCATCAGAGCGCCTTTCTATAGAACTTGAATTCAGCTCCCTAACCTAAAACAAGAGCCTAAATGACACAATTGACTACGTCATTAAAACTAAATCTTCGAGTGTTTCGGGTTTCGATGAGATGGTCAATGACCTTCGCCGTTTTGACCTCAACCCTGGTACTCGACACATCGCTCCTCACTAATTTTTGCATCCACCCACAAAGGTCATTTTCAATGGTTTCCCGTAACGTAAAGAGTACACACCCTAGACTCCGAATTCAAGGGCCGTAACTCATGGGGGATATGGTTTCCTGATTGTATTTACTCCAGTTACCTTGACCTTTGACCTTTCCACCTCAGTAGCTTTCTTGATCGCCATAAGTGTGAGGTATATTCATGCAGTTTGACCACAATCCACAGCCTTGAACTGGAGTAATAGCGCAGACAACGTTTTCAACATTTCCTTTTGAAGGGGGGGGGGGGGGGTGTCACTGTAACATTGACCTGTGTGACGTTTGACAATTTCAGTAATTGGCATATCGTCTCTGATGTATCCACTCAATCACATAATTTGAATTTCCATGATTTCCAGATTTCTGGCCAGATTAGTGATCTTGACCTTTGATCTATGAGCTATGTTCTCAATTATATTTCGGGATACATCGTGGTCCACTCGCACAAAAATTACGATTTTCAAAAAATTTTAGGAGAAACTTGGAGGAGGAGAATGTGCATTCCACAGGACCCTACATTCCACAGGACATCACATTCCACAGGACACCACATTCCACAGGACATCGCATTCCACAGGACATCACCAACTATAATATTTAGGTGATATATCTTAAATTTCGGCGGCATTTTGGCAACATTATGTGCATGCATTCTGTGTGCCTGTACAGCCTCAGTACGATAGACATAGATTCCCTATACGCTGCTAAGCCAGCGACTTTATATTAGGTTCGAAACAGAAATCAATAGATCGGCAGCTAATACTACAGTAATCTGTTCATTTCAATAAGTTTGACTATACAGAGCATACTACACTGATATTGAAGAAACAATTTTGCAAATACTTACCGGTAGCTATTTCCTCGGCATGATTTCCATATAACACAGAAACTGATTATCATTAGGAGAAAACTTCCCACGGCGACTGTCAGTCCACAAACTATGTTATATACGCAATTCGATTTGTTCCCGAAGACGCTGATTAAGGAGTATTTATCGTCACATTTGTACCATACGCCGTCCGTGTACAGTATACAATCGTCTTGAAAATCGGATCGGACTTGTAAGGCAGGTATAGCCAGTATAAGTCCACCAATAAATGTCAGCACGTATAAGACAAAATGAACAAAACACAGAACGAGGAGAGCCGCCATATTGAACTTTGAATTGAATACGAAAGGAAAAGAAGCGGCTTGTAAAGCTGTATTTCCCAGAAACTGGTTCAATTGCTCATACCTGCATGCGTAAGCCGGTCATGCACTATATTGCACTTAACTGTACCACAGTCTATACGGTACATACATGTACATCATACAAACCATATTTTAGTTTATCACAAAAATACGGTATATTATCGCGTTCAAGTATATTGGTGATTGGTGATATTTATGTTAATGTTCAATATAATCAGCGCACGTGACAACAGTGAAGACCAAAAAGAATCTTCAATAATGACGTAAATAAGCATGTTGTGAAACACCGGGGAATTCCCCGACCCGTTTAAGTGGGGTAGGACCAGTGTAAAAGGAAAGAATGTCCGATAGGAAGAGATGTCCAGCTCTTATCATTTAACCCAGTTAAAACATTTTTCTTGATTTGCAACTCATATTTTCAAAAAGAGAGACATATGAAAATGGAAAATGTTTAATGGGACATTCTTTACTTTCAAAATTAACCAGTGCAAAAATATTTTCCTCTGATTTCGAGTTAAATACACTTCTACCTGAAGTCCTGTCTAAACCAAAGACTAAAAAGAAATTATGGTCTTATACATCTATGAAAAGGTACACGGGTGGATTTAATTTCAATCGTGTTAATGTCATAAATAAATATACCTGTATGCACACAGAACTTCAATTAAAATAATTTAAATTAAATTAAAATAACAAAAATTGTATTTGGCTCTAATTCTATACTTCGCATACAATCAATCTTAAATTCACGCCAGACTAAGTAGTCTATAGGTTTTAGGCAGACCAAACTTGCTCCAATATTCTTCATGTCCTATCAATGTAAAGGCCCAGTTATGTAGGCCAATGTTACAGAAATACATGTAGGTTATCGTTGACAAAACAATTGCTGTGAATCATTTATTCCTCGCACAATCAATATTAACATTGGACTACATAAGTAGTAGAAAGACAGCAAATTCCCGAGTATTGAGGCTGAGACTGATGACGTCACGCGGCGTGACGTGGAGATGACATAACGGATGACGTCACTTTCGGTGACATCACTTCCGGGTCAAAGGTGATTTCGGGTTCCAATATCATTTCCGGGTCAAAGGACACGTCCGGTCACGTGACGTACCAGCAAAAGTGATCTACACCTGAATAAGACCGTACGCTTCAGTGACTTCCAATGTTAGTCCCAATGGGAAACCTACTCATTAACATTTGCGGTATGGGGTGTGGCACCTTGTTTTCTCTATCTCGCCATGTAGAACACGATAGGAGAGATGTCGTGGCCATTGGGTGACTTTCGCTGAAAAGTTATCGTGCGCATGCGTAGTGAATATGCAGATCTGGGGTGGACGTTTTGGTTTCGAGGTGGACCACTATTGGTCCGATTGGGTCGTGTGAGGTATCAAAGTGAAACACTCGTAAGGGACCATTCAACTGCACGGGTGGGTCGTAGAAGTAAGGCTATGGTGCGCATGCGCAGACAGGAAATTGTGGGAAAAGGACAATGGAATGGACGTTTTGGGGTCGAGGTGGACCCGTAATGGTCCGATTGGGTCGTATGGGGTATCAGTTTGAAGCACTCGCTGGGGAGCGTTCGACTGGATGGGTGTAGTGAAAGAAGGGCTATGGTGCGCATGCGCCGGCAGGAAATGGTGGGGAAAGGGCATTGGAATGGACATTTTGGGGTCGAGGTGGCCCAATAGTGGGCGTACTGGGTCGGGGAGGGTATCCATGTGAAGCACTCTTCGAGGTCGATCAAGTCATGGGTGGGTGCATGTAACACTTTCCCCGGAAGAAAATCCGGAAACACGGACTTAAACTATGGAAAATCTCTATCAACCAGGTCTAGATGGGCTAATATCGGTTCCCAGCGGATCGTGGCCATCTGAGAGGTGCAGGATTAGTAGTAGAGAAAGCAGAAAGACAGTATATTTGCCCTATGGCCTTTGTGGAGTGTTTTACCGTAACGCCTTAACGCCCTATCTGAACGCCTTAACGACTTAGCCCCATATCGTAACGCCTTAACGCTCTAGCATAGCAGTTTTTTTTTATCTTTTGTGAGAGATTGTACAATGCTATTATATAATTCTAACGCGTCAACAAGGTGTATGTATCAATTCATTCACACCACGGAATAAAACATGTTGAGTCTTGGTGGTCCCCGATGACGTCATCGATCTACGCCGGGCCATGTTCAGTCTGGCTACTTGTGTGTGCGTGGGTTGCGTGGGTGGATGTGCGTGTGTGGTGGTGATGTGTGTGTGTGTGTGGTGTGTGGTGGTGTGTGATGGTGGTGGTGGTGGGTGTGTGAGTGCGCGCGTGTGTGTGTGTGGTATGTGGCGGTAGTGGTGGCGTGTGTATGGTGGTGGTGGGTGTTTGCGGGTGTGGTGATGGTGGTTGTTTGTGGTGGTGGTGGTGGTGGTTGTAGTTTGTGGGGGTGGCGGTGGTGGTGGCGGTGGTGGTGGTGGTGGTGGTGATGGCGTTGTTCACCGCTCGTCTTAGCGTAGTGACGCCGTAACGCCGTAACGTCTTCTATACCTAGTTCCATAATGTCGTAACGCCATGATGGAGACAGTTGAGAGAAAGAAAGATCAATACGTTCATAAGATTTCATATAGGTTATTATCCCCTCCATCACGTCATACCCACGCTGGGGGAGCCGCGTTGGGTATGTTTACAATTCTCATAGGCTGTTGTCCAATCAGAAGCCCCCATTTGGGGCTGCATCTGTCATATTCGTTCTTGCCCGTTAGATGTATACTGGGCTGCTCTTGTCCAATCACAAACCGCCATTTCAGAAAGTTCAATCTTCGGCCATGTTCGCTCTGATCCGTTTGTTCTAATCCTCGTCGGGCAGGCCAGGATACTGTAACGGCAATGTGTCACGGAACAGCTGTTTGCGCATTTTGATCGCATTTTGCAGGACCTCGGTGGGTGGTATCCCCATATCTTCTTCCAGATGACGCTTGGTCTTCATGATGGTCCTGTGCATGGGATCGCCTTTCATTTCAAGCGGTAGCAGGGTATAATGGTCTAAAACTAAACATCGAAAAATTATTACATTATAATATTCACTAAAGCGGTCATTAAGTCCTAAATCGTGCCATTTTGATTGTTCAAATGATCTCTAATCGGGCGCTGATTGGTTGATGTAGCTGGTGATCGAATCCAACAATCCTGTTACCCGATTTAATTGCGCCTTTCTCAGACTGTGTCCTATTCGCCTTTATCACTACTCTGGATTTCAAGTTCCTAGAGTGGCATAGACATCGGGACCTTTACCTAAAATTCAGGCCTTGCTTTCAGTGTGTATAGGTAGGCGAAAAGCCTTAACTGTGCGCTATTCTTGACTTATTAACTGCACATTATCATGTGATCTGATGTTGATGGCTATTGTTAAATACGACAGGCATATACATATGATTAGAAAAGCTTTCTAAATGAATGTAAACTGAACAAAAACATCAGGCATTCTCATACGAATTCTACTACAGATGACTGTAGTCCATATTATTTTCTCGGGAATGATTTTCAAACCATGAATGTACCTGTATGGTAAAATTAAACTTGATTCGATGACACAGTCACTGAATCATGATGCCAAACAAGCCTGCAGCAAAATATTTGTTTTTCGAGAATATGTACTTTCACATCCTCATCTGCATCTTCAATTTGTGAATTTCGTTCTGCGCACTTAATGTGCCTTAACTGCGCCTTACTTGTACATCATTAGGCTTCCGACGAAAGTCGGAAGACTTCTTATAATTGTTCGGATTATTATTAGGCTTCCGACGAAAGTCGGAAGACTTCTTATAATTGTTCGGATTATTTTTATTATTTTTATTATTCTCCCTGATTTTGTGCGTGCTAAATCTCAGCAACCATCAGACCAATCATGCTCAAACTTCACACACATATTAGACATGTGGAGATCTAGTGCATATTGAAAATTGGTTGTGATTGGTCGAAGGGTTCAGCGGCCATCTTGGATTTACCCTGTTTTCAGAAAAATCTTCAAAACCCTACTCCTCTGGAACCATTCGACTAATCAACACGAAACATGGTACACATAATCAATGGATCGGGGTCTTTGAAAACTCAATAAGAGAAGTTGCTCCGTAAAACAAAATGGCCGCCAGCGGCCAATCAAAATGACCGGATTTTTAAGTAACTGATTTGGACGGGGAAAGTGACAAAATATATGTTATATGATATCGAGATCACGAATATGCCAAAATTTTGCTTCTAGGTCAGGTGGTTTGGCCGCCATCTTGGATTTTGTGAAAAACGGCACACATTTAACTGATGTTTGAAGAGCTGTAACTCTTGAACCGTGAGAGATGCAGGCTTCTAATTTGTTGCATTTTATTCTCCAGAAGCAACTCTTTCACAAATTTGCTATCCATATTTTTCGTAGCTCTCATAGTTTTGCCGCTATAGAGGAATGAAAGTTGTCAGATTTTCAAATAATGCCGAAAATCACATAATTTGAGAAGCAATTTTTTTCAATATTACACAAACGACGAGTCGGATTATTCTTAGTTTTGGCGCACATACTCCTTGTATTAAGGCTGTCATGACAGAGAAATTACATCGTGATCGTTCGAATGGTTTCAGAGGTATGATAGAACGTAAAATTTGAGTAGGTGTGAGCATCTGACTGAAACTATACTTTACAAAAGCAGACTGTGAGAAGCGCTATCTCCGGGCGACTAATTTCCAAGCTTAACTTTCTCCATTCAAGTCATTGTCTGGACTCCAGGGACCGTTTTCTGTACCTATTTCAACGTACTAACATTTCCGGTTCGATGAAGGAGCCATCTAGGGCACAAACAAAGGCCAGAAACGTGTTCCCCGCGTGCTGCTGACCAAGAAAAAGTGTTTTTTGAAGCTTAAAATCCATTTTTGAATTTTTGGCATGTTGCCAACAGTTGAGTAAATGAGCCTGGACGTTCCACGGGAGGGGGGGGGGGGCTTGGGTGGCTAGACGGCTGTTAAATGTACACCATAAGTATCTGCGCATGAAACATGGCTATCGCAATTGCAAAGACAGCCTAGATATGGAAGCCATCATAACTGCTTGCAGTTCTAGTTAGGCTTCCGACGAAAGTCGGAAGACTTCTTATAATTGTTCGGATTATTATTATTATTCTTATTATTCTTATTATTCTTCTCCCTGATTTTATGATTGCTAAATCTCAGCAACCATCAGGCCGATCATGCTCATACTTCACACACATATTAGACATGTGGAGATCTAGTGCATATTGAAAATTGATTGTGATTGGTCGAAGGGTTCAGCGGCCATCTTGGATTTACTCAGTTTTCAAAAAAATCTTCTAAACCCTACTCTTCTGGAACAAATGAAGCAATCAGCACGAAACTTGGTACACATAGTCAATGGATCAGAGTCTCTCAAAACTCTATTTGAGAAGTTACTCCGTAAAACAAAATGGCCGCCAGCGACCAATCAAAACGGTCGGATTTTCAAGTAACGGATTTGAACGGGGAAAGTGAGGAAATATATGTTATCTGATATGGCGATCATGAATATGCAAAAATTTTGCTCCTAGGTCGCGTGGTTTGGCCGCCATCTTGAATTTTGTCAAAAACGGAACACATGTTTGCAGAGCTGTAACTCTTGAACCGTTGGAGATGCAGGCTTCTAATTTGTTGCATTCTATTCTCTAGAAGCAGCTCTTCCACAAATGTGCCATCCATTTTATCGTAGCTCTAATAGTTTTGCCGCTATAGAGGAATCAAAGTTGTCAGATTTTCAAATAATGCCGAAAATCACATAATTTGAGAAGTAATTTTGTTCAATATTACACAAACGACGAGTCGGATTATTCTTAGTTTTGGCGCACATACTCCTTGCATTAAGGATGTGATGACAGAGAAATTACATCGTGATCGTTCGAATGGTTTCAGAGGTATGATAGAACGTAACATTTGAGTAGGGCTGAGCATGTGGATGAAACTATACTTTACAAAAGCAGACTGTGAGAAGCGCTATCTCCGGGCGACCAATTTCCAAGCTCAACTTTCTCCATTCAAGTCTTTGTCTGGACTCCAGGCACCATTTTCTGTACCTATTTCAACGTACTAACATTTCCGGTTCGATGAAGGAGCCATCTAGGGCGCAAACAAAGGCCAGAATCGTGTTTCCCACGTGCTGCTGACCAAGAAAAAGTGTTTTTTGAAGCTCTAAATCCATTTCTGAATTTTTGGCATGTTGCCAACAGTGGAGTAAATGAGCCTGCACGTTCCAGTGGGGGGGGGGGGGGTGGCTAGACGGCTGTTAAATGTACACCATACGTATCTGCGCATGAAATATGGCTATCACAATTGCAAAGACAGCCTAGATACGGAAGCCATCATAACTGCTTGCAGTTCTAGTTGATGTTATTAAGATGCCGAACCAGAAGGACGTAAAACCGTTATTTTCATTCATTTATTAAGGTTTGCAATTCACTTGGGAGACTTATTAAGATTTTTCTGATTTTTCTGATTTTTCTTATAATTTTTATTAGGCTTCCGACGAAAGTCGGAAGACTTCTTATAATTGTTCGGATTATTATTATTATTCTTATTATTCTTATTATTCTTCTCCCTGATTTTATGATTGCTAAATCTCAGCAACCATCAGGCCGATCATGCTCATACTTCACACACATATTAGACATGTGGAGATCTAGTGCATATTGAAAATTGATTGTGATTGGTCGAAGGGTTCAGCGGCCATCTTGGATTTACTCAGTTTTCAAAAAAATCTTCTAAACCCTACTCTTCTGGAACAAATGAAGCAATCAGCACGAAACTTGGTACACATAGTCAATGGATCAGAGTCTCTCAAAACTCTATTTGAGAAGTTACTCCGTAAAACAAAATGGCCGCCAGCGACCAATCAAAACGGTCGGATTTTCAAGTAACGGATTTGAACGGGGAAAGTGAGGAAATATATGTTATCTGATATGGCGATCATGAATATGCAAAAATTTTGCTCCTAGGTCACGTGGTTTGGCCGCCATCTTGAATTTTGTCAAAAACGGAACACATGTTTGCAGAGCTGTAACTCTTGAACCGTTGGAGATGCAGGCTTCTAATTTGTTGCATTCTATTCTCTAGAAGCAGCTCTTCCACAAATGTGCCATCCATTTTATCGTAGCTCTAATAGTTTTGCCGCTATAGAGGAATCAAA
Source organism: Hanleya hanleyi (assembly GCA_036873755.1). NCBI lineage: Eukaryota > Metazoa > Mollusca > Polyplacophora > Lepidopleurida > Hanleyidae > Hanleya > Hanleya hanleyi. The sequence continues at coordinate 22,709 of JAVTVY010055416.1, forward strand.
GTTGTCAGATTTTCAAATAATGCCGAAAATCACATAATTTGAGAAGTAATTTTGTTCAATATTACACAAACGACGAGTCGGATTATTCTTAGTTTTGGCGCACATACTCCTTGCATTAAGGATGTGATGACAGAGAAATTACATCGTGACGTTCGAATGGTTTCAGAGGTATGATAGAACGTAACATTTGAGTAGGGCTGAGCATGTGGATGAAACTATACTTTACAAAAGCAGACTGTGAGAAGCGCTATCTCCGGGCGACCAATTTCCAAGCTCAACTTTCTCCATTCAAGTCTTTGTCTGGACTCCAGGCACCATTTTCTGTACCTATTTCAACGTACTAACATTTTCGGATCGATGAAGGAGCCATCTAGGGCGCAAACAAAGGCCAGAAACGTGTTCCCCGCGTGCTGTTGACCAAGAAAAAGTGTTTTTTGAAGCTCTAAATCCATTTGTGAATTTTTGGCATGTTGCCAACTGTGGAGTAAATGAGCCTGCACGTTCCAGGGGGGGGGGGGGGGGGGTGGCTAGACGGCTGTTAAATGTACACCATACGTATCTGCGCATGAAATATGGCTATCGCAATTGCAAAGACAGCCTAGATACGGAAGCCATCATAACTGCTTGCAGTTCTAGTTGATGTTATTAAGATGCCGAACCAGAAGGACGTAAAACCGTTATTTTCATTCATTTATTAAGGTTTGCAATTCACTTGGGAGACTTATTAAGATTTTTCTGATTTTTCTGATTTTTCTTATAATTTTTATTAGGCTTCCGACGAAAGTCGGAAGACTTCTTATAATTGTTCGGATTATTATTATTAAGGCTTCCGATGAAGATCGGAAGACTTCTTTATTATTGTTCGGATTATTCTTATTCTTCTCCGTGATTTTGTGATTGCTAAATGTCAGCAACCACCCGGCCGATCATGCTCATACTTCACACACATATTAGACATGTGAAGATCTAGTGCATATTGAAAATTGATTGTGATTGGCCGAAGGGTTCAGCGGCCATCTTGGATTTACCATGCAAAAAAATATTTTTTCAAAGATCTTCTTCTCTGGAACCGCTTGGTCGATTGAGTCGAAATTTGGTACACATGATCTATGGATCTGGTGCTCTCAGATTATTATTCGAAAATTTGCTGCGTAAAACAAAATGGCCGCCATTGACCAATCAAAATTGTCGGTTTTTCAACTGACGGATTTTGACGGGAAAAGTGGCTACATATATGCATTCCGATATGACGATCACGAATATGCAAAAATTTTGCTCTAAGGGGGTCACGTGGTTTGGCCGCCATCTTGAATTTTGTCAGAAACTGAACACATCTTTAAGGAACTATAACTCTGGAACTATTGGTGGTACAGCCTGGCAATTTGTTTCATTATATTGTCCAGGAGCAGGTCTTTCGGAAATATGTCAACGGTTTCGCTTAGCTGCAATAGTTTTCCCGTTATTCTCCATCGAAATTCGACAAAATTGGTCAATTATGGGATTTTCATGTAACAGATTTCGATAGCGGAAGTGACTATATGTGTGTTATTGGACACGCTGATGCTGAATATAGTGGATTCATGGTGCTTGAGCCCATTAGATGTAATGAATACCCAAAGAAGAAGCCGATTGGTCAAATGCTTTGGCGGCCATCTTGGATTTACCCTAAACCTTTCAACATCTACTTCTGTGGAACCACTGAGCCGATTGACTCGAAATGTTTGAAGAGCTGTAACTCTTGAACCGTGGGAGATGCAGGTTTCTAATTTTGTTGCATTCTATTGTCCAGAAACAGGTCTTTCACAAATGTGCCATCTATTTTATCGTCGCTCTAATAGTTTTGCCGCTATAGAGGAATCAAAGTTGTCAGATTTTCAAATAATGCCGAAAATCACATAATTTGAGAAGTAATTTTTTTCAATATTACACAAACGACGAGTCGAATTATTCTTAGTTTTGGCGCACATACTCCTTGTATTAAGGATGTGATGACAGAGAAATTACATCGTGATCGTTCGAATAGTTTCAGAGGTATGATAGAACGTAAAATTTGAGTAGGTATGAGCATGTGACTGAAACTATACTTTACAAAAGCAGACTGTGAGAAGCGCTATCTCCGGGCGACCAATTTCCAAGCTTAACTTTCTCCATTCAAGTCATTGTCTGGACTCCAGGGAGCGTTTTCTGTACCTATTTCAACGTACTGACATTTCCGGTTCGATGAAGGAGCCATCTAGGGCACAAACAAAGGCCGGAAACGTGTTCCCCGCGTGCTGCTGACCAAGAAAAAGTGTTTCTTGAAGCTCAAAATCCATTTTTGAATTTTTGGCATGTTGCCAACAGTTGAGTAAATGAGCCTGCACGTTCCACGGGGGGGGGGGGGAGGGTGGCTAGACGTCTGTTAAACACACACCATAAGTATCTGCGCATGAAATATGTCTATCGCAATTGCAAAGACAGCCTAGATATGGAAGCCATCATAACTGCTTGTTATTATTAAGGCTTCCGATGAAGATCGGAAGACTTCTTTATTATTGTTCGGATTATTCTTATTCTTCTCCGTGATTTTGTGATTGCTAAATGTCAGCAACCACCCGGCCGATCATGCTCATACTTCACACACATATTAGACATGTGGAGATCTAGTGCATATTGAAAATTGATTGTGATTGGCCGAAGGGTTCAGCGGCCATCTTGGATTTACCCTGCAAAAAAATATTTTTTCAAAGATCTTCTTCTCTGGAACCGCTTGGTCGATTGAGTCGAAATTTGGTACACATGATCTATGTATCTGGGGCTCTCAGATTATTATTCGAAAATTTGCTGCATAAAAAAAAAATGGCCGCCATTGACCAATCAAAATTGTCGGTTTTTCAACTGACGGATTTTGACGGAAAAAGTGGCTACATATATGCATTCCGATATGACGATCACGAATATGCAAAAATTTTGCTCTTAGGTCACGTGGTTTGGCCGCCATCTTGAATTTTTGTCAGAAACTGAACACATCTTTTAGGGACTATAACTCTGGAACTATAGGTGGTACAGCCTTGCAGTTTGTTGCATTATATTCTCCAGGAGCAGCTCTTTTGGAAGAATGTCAACAGTTTTCGCCTAGCTGCAATAGTTTTCCCGTTATTCTCCATCGAAATTCGACAAAATTGGTCAATTATGGGATTTTCATGTAACAGATTTCGATAGCGGAAGTGACTATATGTGTGTTATTGGACACGCTGATGCTGAATATAGTGGATTCATGGTGCTTGAGCCCATTAGATGTAATGAATACCCAAAGAAGAAGCCGATTGGTCAAATGCTTTGGCGGCCATCTTGGATTTACCCTAAACCTTTCAACATCTACTTCTGTGGAACCACTGAGCCGATTGACTCGAAATGTTTGAAGAGCTGTAACGCTTGAACCGTGGGAGATGCAGGTTTCTAATTTGTTGCATTCTATTGTCCAGAAACAGGTCTTTCACAAATGTGCCATCTATTTTATCGTCGCTCTAATAGTTTTGCCGCTATAGAGGAATCAAAGTTGTCAGATTTTCAAATAATGCCGAAAATCACATAATTTGAGAAGTAATTTTTTTCAATATTACACAAACGACGAGTCGAATTATTCTTAGTTTTGGCGCACATACTCCTTGTATTAAGGATGTGATGACAGAGAAATTACATCGTGATCGTTCGAATGGTTTCAGAGGTATGATAGAACGTAAAATTTGAGTAGGTATGAGCATGTGACTGAAACTATACTTTACAAAAGCAGACTGTGAGAAGCGCTATCTCCGGGCGACCAATTTCCAAGCTTAACTTTCTCCATTCAAGTCATTGTCTGGACTCCAGGGAGCGTTTTCTGTACCTATTTCAACGTACTGACATTTCCGGTTCGATGAAGGAGCCATCTAGGGCACAAACAAAGGCCGGAAACGTGTTCCCCGCGTGCTGCTGACCAAGAAAAAGTGTTTCTTGAAGCTCAAAATCCATTTTTGAATTTTTGGCATGTTGCCAACAGTTGAGTAAATGAGCCTGCACGTTCCACGGGGGGGGGGGGAGGGTGGCTAGACGTCTGTTAAACACACACCATAAGTATCTGCGCATGAAATATGTCTATCGCAATTGCAAAGACAGCCTAGATATGGAAGCCATCATAACTGCTTGTTATTATTAAGGCTTCCGATGAAGATCGGAAGACTTCTTTATTATTGTTCGGATTATTCTTATTCTTCTCCGTGATTTTGTGATTGCTAAATGTCAGCAACCACCCGGCCGATCATGCTCATACTTCACACACATATTAGACATGTGGAGATCTAGTGCATATTGAAAATTGATTGTGATTGGCCGAAGGGTTCAGCGGCCATCTTGGATTTACCCTGCAAAAAAATATTTTTTCAAAGATCTTCTTCTCTGGAACCGCTTGGTCGATTGAGTCGAAATTTGGTACACATGATCTATGTATCTGGGGCTCTCAGATTATTATTCGAAAATTTGCTGCATAAAAAAAAAATGGCCGCCATTGACCAATCAAAATTGTCGGTTTTTCAACTGACGGATTTTGACGGAAAATGTGGCTACATATATGCATTCCGATATGACGATCACGAATATGCAAAAATTTTGCTCTTAGGTCACGTGGTTTGGCCGCCATCTTGAATTTTGTCAGAAACTGAACACATCTTTTAGGGACTATAACTCTGGAACTATAGGTGGTACAGCCTTGCAGTTTGTTGCATTATATTCTCCAGGAGCAGCTCTTTTGGAAGAATGTCAACAGTTTTCGCCTAGCTGCAATAGTTTTCCCGTTATTCTCCATCGAAATTCGACAAAATTGGTCAATTATGGGATTTTCATGTAACAGATTTCGATAGCGGAAGTGACTATATGTGTGTTATTGGACACGCTGATGCTGAATATAGTGGATTCATGGTGCTTGAGCCCATTAGATGTAATGAATACCCAAAGAAGAAGCCGATTGGTCAAATGCTTTGGCGGCCATCTTGGATTTACCCTAAACCTTTCAACATCTACTTCTGTGGAACCACTGAGCCGATTGACTCGAAATGTTTGAAGAGCTGTAACTCTTGAACCGTGGGAGATGCAGGTTTCTAATTTGTTGCATTCTATTGTCCAGAAACAGGTCTTTCACAAATGTGCCGTCTATTTTATCGTCGCTCTAATAGTTTTGCCGCTATAGAGGAATCAAAGTTGTCAGATTTTCAAATAATGCCGAAAATCACATAATTTGAGAAGTAATTTTGTTCAATATTACACAAACAACGAGTCGGATTATTCTTAGTTTTGGCGCACATACTCCTTGTATTAAGGATGTGATGACAGAGAAATTACATCGTGATCGTTCGAATGGTTTCAGAGGTATGAAAGAACGTAAAATTTGAGTAAGTATGAGCATGTGACTTAAACTATACTTCATAAAAGCAGTCTGTGAGAAGCGCTATCTCCGGGCGACCAATTTCCAAGCTTAACTTTCTCCATTCAAGTCATTGTCTGGACTCCAGGGAGCGTTTTCTGTACCTATTTCAACGTACTGACATTTCCGGTTCGATGAAGGAGCCATCTAGGGCACAAACAAAGGCCGGAAACGTGTTCCCCGCGTGCTGCTGACCAAGAAAAAGTGTTTCTTGAAGCTCAAAATCCATTTTTGAATTTTTGGCATGTTGCCAACAGTTGAGTAAATGAGCCTGCACGTTCCACGGGGGGGGGGGGAGGGTGGCTAAACGTCTGTTAAACGCACACCATAAGTATCTGCGCATGAAATATGTCTATCGCAATTGCAAAGACAGCCTAGATATGGAAGCCATCATAACTGCTTGCAGTTCTAGTTATTATTAAGGCTTCCGATGAAGATCGGAAGACTTCTTTATTATTGTTCGGATTATTATTCTTATTATTCTTATTCTTCTCCCTGATTTTGTGATTGCTAAATCTCAGCAGCCATCAGGTCGATCACGCTCAAACTTCACACACATATTAGACATGTGGAGATCTAGTGCATATTGAAAATTGGTTGTGATTGGTCGCGGGGTTCAGCGGCCATCTTGGATTTACCTTGCAAAAAAATATTTTTTCAAAGATCTTCTTCTCTGGAACCGCTTGGTCGATTGAGTCGAAATTTGGTACACATGATCTATGTATCTGGGGCTCTCAGATTATTATTCGAAAATTTGCTGCATAAAAAAAAAATGGCCGCCATTGACCAATCAAAATTGTCGGTTTTTCAACTGACGGATTTTGACGGAAAAAGTGGCTACATATATGCATTCCGATATGACGATCACGAATATGCAAAAATTTTGCTCTTAGGTCACGTGGTTTGGCCGCCATCTTGAATTTTGTCAGAAACTGAACACATCTTTTAGGGACTATAACTCTGGAACTATAGGTGGTACAGCCTTGCAGTTTGTTGCATTATATTCTCCAGGAGCAGCTCTTTTGGAAGAATGTCAACAGTTTTCGCCTAGCTACAATAGTTTTCCCGTTATTCTCCATCGAAATTCGACAAAATCGGTCAATTATGGGATTTTCATGTAACAGATTTCGATAGCGGAAGTGACTATATGTGTGTTATTGGACACGCTGATGCTGAATATAGTGGATTCATGGTGCTTGAGCCCATTAGATGTAATGAATACCCAAAGAAGAAGCCGATTGGTCAAATGCTTTGGCGGCCATCTTGGATTTACCCTAAACCTTTCAACATCTACTTCTGTGGAACCACTGAGCCGATTGACTCGAAATGTTTGAAGAGCTGTAACGCTTGAACCGTGGGAGATGCAGGTTTCTAATTTGTTGCATTCTATTGTCCAGAAACAGGTCTTTCACAAATGTGCCATCTATTTTATCGTCGCTCTAATAGTTTTGCCGCTATAGAGGAATCAAAGTTGTCAGATTTTCAAATAATGCCGAAAATCACATAATTTGAGAAGTAATTTTTTTCAATATTACACAAACGACGAGTCGAATTATTCTTAGTTTTGGCGCACATACTCCTTGTATTAAGGATGTGATGACAGAGAAATTACATCGTGATCGTTCGAATGGTTTCAGAGGTATGATAGAACGTAAAATTTGAGTAGGTATGAGCATGTGACTGAAACTATACTTTACAAAAGCAGACTGTGAGAAGCGCTATCTCCGGGCGACCAATTTCCAAGCTTAACTTTCTCCATTCAAGTCATTGTCTGGACTCCAGGGAGCGTTTTCTGTACCTATTTCAACGTACTGACATTTCCGGTTCGATGAAGGAGCCATCTAGGGCACAAACAAAGGCCGGAAACGTGTTCCCCGCGTGCTGCTGACCAAGAAAAGGTGTTTCTTGAAGCTCAAAATCCATTTTTGAATTTTTGGCATGTTGCCAACAGTTGAGTAAATGAGCCTGCACGTTCCACGGGCGGGGGGGGAGGGTGGCTAGACGTCTGTTAAACACACACCATAAGTATCTGCGCATGAAATATGTCTATCGCAATTGCAAAGACAGCCTAGATATGGAAGCCATCATAACTGCTTGTTATTATTAAGGCTTCCGATGAAGATCGGAAGACTTCTTTATTATTGTTCGGATTATTCTTATTCTTCTCCGTGATTTTGTGATTGCTAAATGTCAGCAACCACCCGGCCGATCATGCTCATACTTCACACACATATTAGACATGTGGAGATCTAGTGCATATTGAAAATTGATTGTGATTGGCCGAAGGGTTCAGCGGCCATCTTGGATTTACCCTGCAAAAAAATATTTTTTCAAAGATCTTCTTCTCTGGAACCGCTTGGTCGATTGAGTCGAAATTTGGTACACATGATCTATGTATCTGGGGCTCTCAGATTATTATTCGAAAATTTGCTGCATAAAAAAAA